>APFE030262317.1:1309-126447 GCA_000404065.3 Pinus taeda
TGCCATTGAGGCATGAAAATTCCAAGGTACTGATGATTTCTAGATCATCTTTCTAGATAATGAGTTGGAGTCGATAGAAAGCGATCCGTCATAGGCAAGCCCATAACACGAAATCATAGATCAAGTCTGAAGAAATATATTTAGCAAGAACTAACTTAGGATGGTCAATGATGGATGACAGATATTTTGTAGGTGAATGGTTTATTTGCACAGACCTCTTGAACACATAACGACACTGCAGATGGCTTGGTGACAGTTGACCTAAAGCTAATACTTGGAAACTGGCTGAAGGCTTTCAATGTTGCTTGATTAACTTTTGGTAAAGGATTTTCCAACCCAGGTGAATAAAAGTGTTGTGTTCAAGAGTGATGGAAAGTTTTTCAAACACAAAGTACAACAAACAGGTTCATTTTTCTCTCTTTTCCCCCACCATTTCTGGCAAGTACCTCTTTATTTTTGACAAGCTTGAGGAGGATAACATTTGCTTGGTTATAAGCTCATCCTTCGGATGAGTCCAACTTAGTTTAGATTCGAACCCTAAAAAGGAGTGGTCCGTTCCTATTTGTAATTGAACAGGGCCTTTATTGTGAAATTTTAATGAGTCCAGTATAGGAGAAACTCGGCGTTTTTCAATTTTAGGGAGTCACAAGAAAAACTTAAGAAAACTCCACGGTTGTCCTTTTTCGTAAATTTTTGTCTCCCAAGCCCGAAAAAGTATAAAATAATACTTGAGAGAATCGCTTGATCATTATGACCAAGGAGTATTTTTCATAATTAGTGTCTTCAATCTGAAAAGGTAAAAAAGCGATTGAAAACACGTTGTTTTATTACCAATATCGCACTTGAAACGACAAAAGCCCGATAATCTTTTCATGTTTATACGGTCGGAAAAGAGCTGTAAAAGGACCGTCTTTTTAATTCCATTTTAACGAGTCCAAAAAGAAAAACTCGGCAATCTTTTCATTTTTTACGAGTCAGAAAAGAGCTTAAAGAGGACTCCTATGTGTTTTTTGTTGAAATTGACCAATTTCACCTGAATACCCAATATTCTGCACAAAAACTGCAAACATTACTCATATATGTTTTAAAAATAATAAAAATGCACCAAAAAATGACCTTTTCAAAGTAAAAAATAAATAAATTTAATTTATTTATTCAAAAAATCTTATAAAGGGCTTTTACAAGTTCATTTTTACCGTTTGCCTTTGGAGTAAAAAGTAAGAGCTTTTGGTAAAAAAATGCCAGTGGAGATTACAAAAAATCCGACCGCTGGAATCGAGAACCGTCTTCTCCAGATAATCCACAATGTCCCTGACTTGCATTTCATCCGTTTGAAATTTTGTTTTAAGGTTTAGAAATCAATTTTTGGAGGAAAACTAAGGCAAAAAATCGCCCTAATTTTCTGTGCACATAGAAAAGTCGGGGTGCTGCACCTAGCCTTAAGGAGAAGTGCGCACCTACGCACTGTCTCTAAAGGGATGGGTGCGAACCCCGCAGAATGCAGATTTTGAACCCTAGTTTCTCCATTTTTGACCCATAGAAATTTGGAATGAAAATTCTAATCCACCTATTTTGCAATGTAGGTACACAAGATGCCTGTTTGGCAGGAAAAAGAGCACGAGGACGTGGATCAAGCTGCATTACTCCATCCACCTTCATTACAGGCATTGAGAGCATGCGGGCTATTCAAATTTTGGACCATACCTGGCATGAGGGCACATGTAGACTTTCTACAATGGTTGGTGAACAAGTGGAGCACGCAGGACCAGTGCTCCATTATTGGTGGCAACCGGCTTGAAATCGAGCTAGATGACATATGCTTTTTGACTGGCTTGTCTAAGAGAGGCGAGGAATTATCTCTGTTCGGATCTAGGCCTGTTGGCCAATCTGTCACTAGTCTCCGACTAGAGTTTTGTAATAACCAAACTCCGGACAAACGGATAGATGTTAAAACCATCTCCCATCCTGAAGTAAAGGTTATCGCCTTTACTATTACCAGACTCTACGGGAGCGCAACATTACATCTAGCTACAAGTTCCCAGATGCACATGGCAGTAGACTGCTTCCGAGGCACCATCTTCAACTGGTGCGATGCTGTATTGGCCAATGTGAAGAGCCAATTAACTAGGGAGAAGAATGGACAGCTAAAGGACTTTGGATATGGTTATTTAGTTGTCAGCTTTGCCCTAGAGAGGGTACCTATGCTGGTTCCATAGCAACTTACTGTTGAGGCTGGACTTCCCTGAGATCCTAGGGTTATGCGTTGGGTTGTAGTCATGGCCCGCCATCCTGAGGAGGGTACCAAGGTTGTTCGATTCACACCAAAGTATTTCTGTTGGTTAGAGAACAACTCTTTGTGATTCAGGATTTTCCATATGTTGGGATGGATTATCGTGGTGATCCTGACATGGATCTTCCACCAGGAGAGCAATGGGATGATAGAGGTAAAATTGTTTTCAATATTTTCAATTATATATTTTTTTTTGTTTTTTAAATCGTCCCAAAACTAATAGTAAAAATTTTTTAAATGCAGATGTGGGTCCACAGCCACCAGCCACTCTCCATCCCTATGATCAAAGATAGCCAGCTGCCGCAACACCGGCACCACAGGACCAATCAGCAAAGACCTTAGCCGAATTGGAGGGCCATCTAGAGCGCTTGACCGCAGATATTCCGGAGACCAGCATAGATGAAATTCCTCTTAAACTTCAGCGCTATGTGATTGGGGTCCCAAGACCTTTTAGGAGGTTCCTTTGTAGGGTGGCCCAAGCAGTGGTGTCTTATCGTGATCATCACTAGTGATAGGATGATTGCCTTGTAGACTCATTTTTGGACTTTTGATACTATCATTTTTGCCGATCATAAGGTGTTTTTCAACCTATGATTGAGGACGATGTATATTTTGACAGACTCTTATGCTATGCTATGCTATTACTATGGTTATCTTGCAAAACATGTTTATGAGATGTTTTTAAATTTACTGTTTGATTTAATGCAAATGCCTATTTAACATTCGAGAAGCAATTGCATCTGCTAATGTATTTAAATATCTTGGAATGTGCTGATATTCTATGTAATCAAATTCTCGTTCCAAGAGACGGACTCTAAAAAATAATCGTAATAATATTGGATTTCTAATGGCATAAACTCGATTAAGCTGTAATACAACGACTTCCGAATCTAAATTAACAATCAAACTTCGAATTCCAAATGAGATGGATTCAGATAATAATTCAATCACTGCACTGTATTCTGCAATGTTGTTCGTTGTTTGACCGAGTTTTACCCTGTGCATAGATACTAATTCGTCAGAGGGTGAATAAATAACCCAGGCTGCGGAAGAGATGTTCCGTGTACTACGACAAGCGCCATCAGCGAAACCAATATATGTTTGGAGAGGTGTCGACATCTGCAATATCAAGAGTAAAATCAAGATAAACAAGACTAATAATGAAAAACACTGTCTAAAGTAAAGCACACATCTTTAATTTAAGAACACACCAACTTAGAAAGAAACTAATCTAAGAAATCTCCACACTAATCGTTTAAGCATAATATCACTTTAGATAAAGCCCATTCCTAGGTTTACCTAAAGAGACACCGTCAAAATCTTCTAGCTCATAGGCCCCTTTTGCCAGCTTCCGCTTGACAATATACAGACCATGCCACATGGGTACAAATTTGCCAGCCCCTAGCTTATTGTATACTTAATCGTAAAGTAAAACTAGGTCGCCTTCCGAAAAATTGCGGGGTGTAACATTCCGATCATACTAAGCTTTGATCCATTTGGCATGAGTTTCGACAACTAATGTAGCATTGCGTCGATTCTCATCTAATTGAGCTAAGTATAATAAACATTTTTCTTCTTCAGAAGTGGCTGGAAATAATTGCACGACAATTTGTAATGATGAGATTTTGCATTCAATGGGCAATACTGCCTCTAAACCGTAAACCAGTTGAAAGGGAGTAAAACCTGTTGATGTTTTGACTGAGGTTTAGTACGCCCAAAGCGCTAAAAATAACATGTTGTGCCAATTTGACCGATGAATCCCAGTGATTCGTCGGATCATGGTGACTAGAACTTTGTTGACTGCTTCAACCAGACCATTTGCCTGTGGGTAATATGGAGTGGAACTATCGTGACGCAGGCCAAGCTGATCTATAAATTCGGTCATCATGATGTTTCGAAAATGACGCCCATGGTCAGTGATAATCGCTTGGGGAACACCAAACCTAGCAATTATATGGTTGAAAATGAAAATCGCAGCAGTTTTTCCGTCTGCCGAAAATGTAGGCATCGCCTCGGCCCACTTGGTAAAATAATCTACCACAAGGATGATATACGCATGCCCCCCGGCCGAGTGAGGGTTACATGTAATAAAATCAATACCCCATTTTGCGAAAGGACAAACGACAATGATAGGGTGGAGAGGAGTAGGAGGAGCGTGCATCTTACAATCAAAAATTTGGCAATTGTGGCATTTCTGGACGACAGTAATGCAATCTTTGAATAACGACAACCAAAAATAGCCAGTGCGCAAAATCTTTTGGGCTATGGCATACCTAGAAATATGACCGCCACACGCCTCAGAGTGGCAGTCATTAAGAACCTTCTCAGCCTCGTCATGAGTAAGGCAACAAAGGAAAACAGAATCCACCCCATGACGATAAAGAGTATCTCCAATAACAGTGTAAGGTTGGGATTGGAATCGTATTTTCTGGCGTTGAGCTTGTGAAATGTCTGGCTGAAAAGATTGGGTCTGGAGATAGACAATGATATCTCCGTACTATGGATCAACAATGCTGATAAGGAACAAGGGTTCATCCGCAATGGATTCTTCCGCCACATGTTCGGTATCAGTACGAGGGAAGTCACACATTAATTCCGTAAAAACCAAATATTTCTTTGACTTGGCCTTCTCAAATTCCAGGTCAAATTCCTGTAGGATGACAATCCATTTGGAATACTTGCCCCCCAACAATTGTTTAGTCAAAATGTATTGCATAGGGTTACAGTTAGAAATGATGGTGGTTTTGCGTAACAAAATGTAATGATGGAATCACTGAACAGCTTGGACTGCAGCTAAGGCTAGTTTCTCCACATGTGAATATTTTAACTCAGTGGGAGTTAGAGTCCGACTAAGATAATAGATCACATGTTCACTTTCGAATTCATCCTGTTGAACTAAAACCATCCCAATAGTGGAATGGGAAGTGGCGAGGTACAAGAAGTAATCCTGGTTGTAGTTGGGAGGATGCAGTAATGGCACATGGGTCAACGCATGTTTAAGTGCATCAAAAGATTTGTCAGCTATCTCATCCCAAAAGAATGGAGTGTTCTGTTTCAACAACCGGGTGAAACCTTTTGTAATCTCGGTGTAGTTAGGAATGAAATGACGTAAATATTTTGCTTTCCCTTGCAAACTCTGGAGTGGGCGAAGTGTTGAAGGAGGTGGTAACTTGACGATGGCTTTGACCTTCGAAGGATCGATGCGAATGCCAGCTTTGGATACAACAAATCCCAGTAACCGACCCGTTTCTATACAGAAAACACACTTGTGCGGGTTCAACCTAATCCGATAATGCCTACATCTCATGAAAATTGCTCGTAAGTGAGTGAGATGATCGGCTCTTCGTAATGAATGTGCTGGTAAATCATCGAGACAAGGCTGCACAATGTGCTTGATGTCATGAAACGCATAAGGCATTTCCCTTTGAAATGTTGCCCCGACGTTCTTTAATCCAAAAGGTAACTTGCAATAAGCAAATGTCCCCCATGGACAGATGAATGTCATTTTTCGTTGATCGAAAGGTAGAATTTTAATTTGATTGTAACCGAAAAAACCATCCATAAAGGATAAAATTTCACTGCTGGCACAATCATCGATAATTTGATCGATATAGGGTGTGGGATAATTGTCCTTGGGACAAGCACGATTAATATCTCTATAGTCGATGCATATTCTTATCGTCCCTTGTCTTTTAGTAACTGGAACAATATTCGATACCCAATCCGTTAAAGGAATTGGATAAATGAAACCTGCTTTAAGTAATTTCTCAACTCTGTTTTGATGGCAGCAACTTTTCGTGGGTGTATTTGACGCAACCGTTGCCGGATGGGTTTACCATTCGGGTAGGTTTTGATCTCATGAACAACGATTGAAGGGTCAATTCCTGGCATTTCTTCATAGGACCAGGCAAACACGTTGCGGAATTCTTGAAATAGGGCTTTATATGTGTTGACTTCAGTGTCCGTACAAGAAGCACTTATGTGAATGTGTTCAACAATCCCAGGTTTGACATAAATGTCGATAGGAACCGTTCGAGAAATATTGGCTAAATTCTGTTCAGAATTAGGATGTTTCAATGGATTCTGTGGTTCTTTGACATATTCAGCGGTAAAAATGGATGAAAATTCATTTTCAAAATGATCAATCTCAGGTAAAAACGAAGACCGATGATGAAAATCTTCCCAAGGTAATGCATCAACAGACAATAGTTCCCGAATTTGTTCATCTGTGTGAACGGTTTCTAAAAAGGTTGTTGACCCTGAGGTTGAGATTGAAAGTGATTTCCCATTGAATTTGAGTCGGAAAATGATTGTAATGCATGATAAGCAACTTCAAAGGGACTCAAAGGCATGGCATTGCTAAGAGAGTCCACATCGGAATCGAATGGAACAATCCAAGGGTCGTCAAGAACTATGGATTTTGACGAAATCATATGAATGGTTGCGAAAGGAGATGGTACGTTTGGAGGAGGAAAAGAAAAAGTTCCGAGTAAACCCAAATCTTTAACTAATCCCACTCCAACATCCTTATAAGGGATAGCGGTTTTTCCAACATGTTGAATACTCTCAGTAGAGGATGGGTCGGACAAGAAATAAGTTAACTGATCTATTGTTACGATCTTTCCATTATGTGGGAACTTAATAAGCTGAAAGACCGATGAAACAACAACAGTCACGGCGTAAGACCAGCTACGACCCAAAAGAAGGCTGTAATCTAGAGGGGCATCAACCACCTCCACATCTAGATTAATGGTTTTTCCTTCAACCCCTACAGGTAAGTCCTGTAAAATGCAATAAGGATGAAACCCTCGGTCATCAAAGGCCTTTAGGATCGTCGGGGATTGATTAAGTGTAGGAGAACCAAGGGTTTTCCAACACTGTATCGACATAATACACGTGGAAGCTCCCTCATCAATCACAGTCCTATAACAAGGTCTGTTTTTGACTAACACTGGAATCTGGAAATCCATTTGATGAAGTAGACGAGGTGTACTATTTTCTAAATCGAAGACTATGAGGTTTGAGTCCTGAAGATCAATAGCTCCTATAGCCGATAGTAGCATTTTACGTTGTGCTGGACAAGATTGTAGCACTTCCAAAGCCGACATTGCTGAAGGTGAAACAACTAAATCTTCAACAATGTTATAGTTCTGAGCAGCTCTCGCATGTGGATTGAAAGCTGAATTTCAAAGTATACCCTTAGCGGGCGGTTTGATTACTAAGTCGAGATTTGGTTTCTCAATCTGTAGTGGATCGGAACTAGACAGAGCTAAGGTTGATGGATTGGAATTAGAATTTTCGGCTTCCTTACCACCAATAGGAGTCTTACTCCCGTAGTCTTGCGATTGTGTCACAATCCTTACATGTGACATCATCATTATGGGCTTTTCTGAGGCACTAGAGGAAGAACCTATCATTTTACTGTCTTGACTTGGAAAAGGATCCTTCAAAACAACAGGTGTTTGCGAATCTTTGACGATTTTCGCAACCTCGGCACGATGCGGACAATCCCTTATAAAGTGCTCCTCATCGTAGATCAGACAAGGATATCGAGGTTTTCGTTTCTCGTCAGTAGATTCGGGTTTATCGGATTTCTCCTTTGAGTTCTGCTTATTCTTCTTTTTACCTTTCTTCTTGCCGTTAGATTTTGATTTGGTCGTAGATGATTCTTCGACATGAACATCGGAAGAAATTTCAAGTGAAGACTCTCCCTTAGGGGAATTTGGTAAAGTTATAATAGGAGAAGAATTCTTGGAGGATTTCTTCTTACTTTTGGTATTAACAATACCAATCATACCGTCAACGGCATGAGACCCTGAGGGAGGTGCAGCTATTTGATTTTTTTTTGGAAGGTCGGGGATTTTCTCATGTAACGTACCTCACTGCGTATAAACTAAGTCAAGGTACTGAGCTTGAGCAATTACTTGCTCTTCTGTAACTATCCCTGCCTTAGCTACATCTTCAGTTATTTTGGGTAATAATGATTTTACAAACTATTCTGCCAAAATTTGGTCCGGGATAAAAACTTTCACTAAACGATGTCAACATCACCATTCATGAATATGATTTGAAATATATGTGGACGTCGACTGCTTTAATTAAGTTAATAATTCTGTGCCATTGTCATATCGGACTGGCAGCTGAAAATGAGTAAGGAAGGAAGTGGCTAACTGACTAAAATTGTAAAAAGAGCCTCATGGCAACTCAATGTACCACTTGGTTGCAAGGCCAATCAAAGTGCATTGAAAAATATGAAGACGAATTGAATCATCTATAATGGAATTTGATGCACACCAGAGATGGTAAGTCATCACATGATTAGACGGATCTTCTTCTGACTTCCCCTCAAACTTTGGTATATCACTGGGCAACTTATTCGGCATTGGTGGCCAAAACGGAAGATAATTAATGGGATCGTTCGTAAGGTGCGACAAGTCAGGCAAATCCAAAGTTGCTATAAATGGTAACTGACGGTTCAGATCCCGAAAAGTTGGGGTCATAAGACCAGCCCCAGGAGGAGGATATCCAGGATAACTTGGTATTGGATTCGCATTTGGGATATTATATCCTCCTGGAAAACCAAGATTAACCGGACCATGCTGGGGTTGCTGAGGTTGTTGATACATATACCTAGGGTACAGTTGATACTGATAAGCCGATTTCTGCACAGCAGGGCCGAATTGGTACTGCCCCTGGTACAATTGATAAGTAAATTGGGGTTGACTTGTGACAACCATACTAGGCCCAGGTTGTCCTACAGGCATGGAAACTGGAGTCTGGATTGTAGGTCCAGACTAGGGTAAAGAGGCTTGAGGAGTTGATATAGGAGCAGTAGAAACTGGAGCTGCTGATACTCCAGAAATGGGTGGAGTGGATTGAACAAAAGCCGCAATAGTTGCAGTATACGTTTGGGACGGAGTTCGAGGCGAACTAGGCCCAGACTGATGAGTTGCCCCAGGTGTAGCAGTTTGAGTAGTAGGCTGGACAGGTTGCTGGGGTGAGCCAGAAACAAAAGACTGTACAGATTGGGATGACAACTGCACACTGGGTTGCGGAGTCTGTTGATCCCACACCACGTTCACTTCAGGGTATGGACCCATAACAGGTTGGGCGTATTGAGGACCAAAACCAGGTTGAGTGTAAGATTGATAATTATATGGTACATTTCCGGGTCCTTGAACAAATGATTGACCTGAAGGTGGTTGAAAACCTTGAGGTTGATATTGACCCTGAGGTTGGTACTGACTTGAGGTTGGTACTGACCTTAGCGGTTGGTATGACTTGGGGTTGGTACTGAACTTGAGGCTGGTATTGACCTTGAGGCACATATTGATACTGGGGTTGAACTTGAGGTACATATTGATACTGGGGTTGACCTTGAGGAAAATACTGTCCCGTAGGGACATACTGTCCTTGAGGTTGCCCCCCAGGCAGTAATGGACTACCTTGAGGTTGCGCCAGGCGGTATTTGAGTACATTGTGGCTGCCCCCCAGACGGTATTGAACTACCTTGAGGTTGTGGATTAGGAGTAGTACCAGACATCATAAGAATCTCTTCAACACTTAACAGTTTAGTTCCGTTATGACCAGGAGATACGACATATTCGATGGGTCGAGGAGAAGCTCCTGAAAACGTACCAGATAAAGACTGATACCCAGGAGGAACAGAAGGACCGCCATGTAAAAAGGTTTCCGGCATCTGAGTAAACAAGGATGACTGTCTCGACATATTCAAAGGAGAATAATAACCTCTGGGAGTTGGATGGAAAGGAAATCGAGGTGGTGAAGACGCGAGACTTGGATTTTGAAAGAAATTGGTCAACGAAATATACCAAGCGTCACCTCTAATGGGACTGTAGAAAATATATTCACGCTCCCTAAGTTCAATAGTCTGTTGATTTTCATGGATGCTTATACCTTCGTTCGGACTCGAACTTACAATTTCTTCAATGGAAATGAGTCCAGAAGGAAGATTCTCGGTAATGATATTTTCTACTTTGGGTGAAATAGGACCACTAGAAACAGGAGAAGCAAATCCTGAAGATGGAGTAGCAGCAATTTTAGTTTCAACTTCAGATATTTCAAGTTCTTCGGCTAATGAGCTAGTAGGAGTGATACTACTAGTAACCTCAGAAAATGAAATTGGTTCAGAAATATGTTCTGTTGCTTGCACTAGATGATCAGGATGTACAATCAACGAAGACTCTCCAGCCTTCGGCGACCCAACCCTACTTTCACTAGGTGTGACAAGAGCTCGCAGCCCTTTCAGTTGACTTGGTGTAAATTTGGGAGGTTGCCCCCGTAGTCGACGAGATTGTCTCGGTAATTCAGCCACGATTAATTATTTAATTACTTCACACAAAAACAAAGAAAATCTCAAGAAAAACACCTAAAGTCTCTAAAGAACCAAACAATTTGAAGCACACACCTAATAAATCTAGGAGATCAAACCACACACAAACAATATCTTTCCGGATCGAAAACGCTAGTTGGTGATGAAATCCAACATCGCAGAATTCAATACAGAAATGGCAGTTGGAACAGTTACCCCGAACCTTCTTAATGAAACAGACTGGCACAAGTTTCTCCACTCTAACTGTCTCAAGTGAAGATAACCCCCTAGAGAGTCCAAGTGAGTCTAGTCGATGTCTGCTCTAGGTACAGTGGGATCTTCCCTCCACCGTCACCTAGGAAATAATCCTAAAGATTATGTTCACTAAGGTTACCAACGGAAACAAATATACTTGGGGGAATAGTCTATGATCCGATACGCACGCAAGGGCAGAGTAACAAGCTCAATCCCCTTGAAGGCTCCTTGACATAATCCAAGGGTTACCAACAAGTGACCCCAGGCTCCTCGACAATGGTCAATCCGAGGTTTACCATTTTTAATACGTGAATATCTTCTATCGTTCCCAATGAGGAAGGATTGATTCCCACACTGGTTCGGACATGATATCATGCTTCTCCTTTAAGAGGAGCTTTCCAAGAGCATATATGTAACAATTAGAATTTCTCCCTACCGCAAGATCGACTACTTGTTTGTTTAAACTATCTTGGAGAGTTAATTACTCCCTATTCCAAGATACTAGCCTAAGCTATGTTGGTGAAAAGAGCCCTAAAAAATAAAAAGATTGCTAGATTGATTTTAATTAAGCGTTAATTTTATTGTTTGTTCCTTAAGTCAATGGGTGCGGAGATGAAATTTTATGGTATGAAGACTCGACTCCAAAACACTAAAAAATGCACCTAAGATGATAACAATTATTTTTCCTTTTCAATGAATTTATAGCTAAGGAAGAGTTGAAAATGCAATGCTTTGAAAATCAAATCTCTCTCTTAACATACAACTGAAAGGAAACTTTTTGTCTTTTCCAAAGAACTGTAAAAAATGAGACTACTAATCACGCTCATAGAAAATCCCTTTGCTTTTCAACAATCAACAACTACAAGAATAAGCAATTCCTTTAAGAGAGCTTTTAAGATTTCTAGAAAAAACTCTAAAAAACTATTGAAAACAAATTTTCAACAAGCTTGTATAATTTCGATGAAAAAATCAAAACTATGATCTAATCTTGAGATCTAAACGAAAATGGATTGAAAAGAAACTTGAAATGTTTTTGAGGATGCTCAACTTAGTCTTTCAGCTAACTAAGGATCAATTTGTTAAGCTCAACAAACTAATGAAAAAAACTTCCAATTATATTTTGATAGAAAAAATGAAATTCGAAACTTTTAATCAAGTTTAATCAAAGTTTTGTATAAGAGACAAATGGGATCTAAATCTCTTCACGGATAGATTTCATAAGCTAGTCAAATTCAACAAGAAAACGAGAGAGACCAGGGTGATCTAAGGCTCTAAGGCTTCAGATCTCTAATCTACTACAAAGACCAAGAAAAAACCAATCCGACAGACAAAACTTCTTAGAAAATCACTTCAAACGAGAATTCCAATGAAAACTAACTCACAAGGAACTTTTGTCAAGACAAGTGCAGGTTTGTGCATATACTAACAACTATGGACAAAAAATAAACCTAATTGGATAGATGGATCTTAGGTTTTTCAAACTTTTGATAGGGTTCGCAGGCACCTAGTAGACCCAGGTGTGGTGCCTCTCTGTGTTATACTGTAACAATGCAGACAGGTTCACACTGTAACTAACTTAGAGGGTGCGGTCCTCTTCCAAAATTTCAAAAAATAAAAATCCAACCAGGATCTAACCAGTACCAGAAGTCATACACATCAAGGCAAAAATAGAAACCAAAACTTACGTTTCTCAAGTCAAAGCAAAGACAAATCAAAAACCAAACCAATCCATTCCCCAGTGGAGTCGCCAATTTGTTGGCCGGATCAATCGTTCTTGCGGACAAGACCGATCTCCCTAGTATCGAATGATATCTAACAACAAAGAGCACAAGCAAATATACTTTTTTCAAAACATGTTTCAATTCATTAATGAATACTAAGAGGTGTAACAGACCCTACCTCAGTCCAACGCTTGTTTGAGGCAGTTTTACTCCAACAGCTTCAAGCAGTTCCCGTTTAATAACCTGCATACACAAACAAACACACATCAAAGCATACCTACGTATAACAAAACATGTTCATTATGAAGATCAAGGAGCTCATAAAATAAACCATTAGAGACAGTTCATTGAGAAAAACAAACTTGATGGTCTTAACTTTATGAATAAAAGAACCTTACAACCTTTGCCTTGATGTTGCACAAGTTCTTTACAAGGTCCAGCAGGAGTCTCCTCTACTTTGACAAGCCTCACTCACTTCCCAAATGACATGAAAGGTATGTGATCTCTCCTCTCACAAGCTCAAAAAGGAAGCCTAGTTTTTAGCAGCATTTACTCTCAAGAATCTTTAGCTTTCAACCTCCTCTACAACCAGCTCAATGCATGAATTTATAGTGCAAATGGAGGAAGTTGGAGGTCCACCATTGAAGGGATAAGTTCCTCCTTCATTGGGATAAGCACCTCATATCATGGAGTTAGCTCCCTTAGTTATGGAATGGATGAACCAAGGTGGAGCGGACTTGCCAGTGTAATATTCCTTCTAGAAGTGTCTAGAAGTGAGACAAGATGAGGTCTATTGAGTAATGGGTTCACACCCATTACTCAATAGACAGAGTGGTCAGGTTCGCAAGGAACATGACCATTGGGTGCGGCACCGCAGGCAATACTAGGAGAAAGTCCGAAACCAAGATTTGATATATTTTTAAGGTCTTTCTCCCATTTTCAAGGTTTGACATGAAGAGCTGAGGCTTAAGACTTGCAAAGGAGGTATGTATGAGTGTTTATGGACTCACACAAACTGTAGAAAGTCATGGTGACAATTTTTTGTGTAACAGACACTAGTAACTTGGGCTTCACACAACCTTACAACACCTCACACGATCTTTGTTGCCTCTACACAACGCTCAACAACAGATTCAATCTTTTGACTCAGCGTCCTCCAAGCGTAGGCCAGAAAACTCCTCCACATTGCTCCTGATTTAACCACCGCTCCAGAGCTTACTCAACATAGCTATGATACCATCTTGAAACTCACAAACTCAGCTTGTCAATTGCATTATAGATAAGGGAATTTATACAGAAGCACAGTTGGAGAATCTACAGGGATTCCACTGACTGTATTTATTATTTACCTAGCCAACACCTGTCGACTCCCCACAAACTGCCATTGATGACTTGCCATTATATCAAAAGCCACCAGCAATGTGATTAATATTCTAACAGCACCAGCTACGATTAAAACAAGATTTACTAACTCAACAAGTTATTCATGAGCAACATTAATGCCAGTATTGATTGCATCCTTTCTTAATCAATTTCGTTAATGGCACACTTTAATTATTCGATTGAGATTTTGCGTTTTTTTTTTTTCGAAATTAGATAATAGTATTTTTTTCCCAAAATTTCGGTTATTAAAATGTACTTTTAAATAAATTTAGTATAAAAAACTTTTAAAACATTTTGACTTAACATGAATAATTCAAACTTATCGTTTCAAAAAAAATGATCAGATTTTAAACCAATATCAAAAGTTAAAAAACACCGAATAATTAAATACGTTAGCCCTTTGCTTAATCAAATCACTTTACATCAATATGATATCTAAGGGGCTCTTACGTATACGCTGACGTTGTTGTTGTTGTTTTATCATGGAATTGTATGGAGTTTCGTAAAAATTAGATTCAAGGAGACATTTTATTAATAATTGTTTTAAATGTAAAAAGTATTTCGTAAATGGTAAACGAGTTTGTGAGTGTAAAAAGTTTGATATTAAGAAATTACAATGTTTTATTTTAAAATTTTGTTTGTGTTTGGAATGGTGTGAAAATAAATCTTTGTAACATTTTCTTTTTAAGTTGGCTATGAGGATTAGAAATGACTAATAAAAAGATCTTGTTGATGCTTTTTTTCATTCAAATCCATAATTGCATATTGATGTGTATAGTGATTTGCTCATTAACCCAAGTTTGACACAGATGTGGCTCTCACATATCGAGAAGCTTAAAAGACTAATGGCTATGTTAATAGGTTTTCATACAGAAAAAGCTACACATAGTATTATCTCATGATAAATTTCATCACAAAGGACAACGGTAAGTGTCATTGCTAAAATTTATCAATTCCAATTAGAAAAACTCATTCAAAGTTTAGGTTCAAGGTCTATTCATTATTGCTATACTATCCATTTTAAGTGGAAAAATTTAACAAAAATTTATAATAGAGTTATAAATAGTATAGTATGATTAAATTTTAGTATAGAATATATTTGTGTTTTTGTTATTAGTAGTTATGTGGTTTTTTGTTTATTGGGGCGGGGAATTGAACCAGTGATTTTATATCAAAGAGTGTCTTAACAGAACACTCGATCACCGTCTAGCCAAGACCTCGTAAAATTTTTTTAGTTATTTATTAAGCCTAAACATATTTTAAAATTAAATTCAATAAAAATAAAACCTTTAATGCATCTTAAAAAAAGACAGCTAACATTTAAGCTAATTCCAATCCTATGATATAATATTACTATAAATAGATGTTATAGATTTTCTTCAAACTCTATTGACCACAAGAAGGCATTGCAAACTCAGTCATTTTCTGGAGTTAAAACCCTGACCTAATAAGATTATTAGAATTGAAACAAAAAACACAAGATTGGTAATAATGGGGAGAACATAATTGTGTTTGGGAACAATAACTAACAAGGCAGTTCAATAAAATATTTGAATGTCATAAAATGAGTGTTTTTTTTTTTTCGTAGAAAAAAGTCGTAATTTTATTCATATTGATAAAATTACATTTTGTAGATGCTTGAAGCATATGCAGATGGTTGTTCTTGTAATGTCAGGCAGCAAACAGAAATAAAGACACAAAATAGCAGATGGTTGTTCCTGTAAAGACAAGAAAGCAACATAAATAACAATATTGAAAAAATAAGTTCCAGCAAGCCTAAACTTTTCTGCCCTTCTTCTTCTCCACCCGTCGCACACCGCCAGAGTCAGGTATGGGTGTGATAATGGCTAGCTGATTTTCCATTGGGATCAATGGAAGTTCTTTGTCATATTCTGAGCCCTCTGATCCATGAGTTCGCTTGATGTCACTTACTTCCATTTGCAGATCTGAAATGTGTGGCCCCAAGTGAGTAATTGGGGCGATCTCTTCCTGTGTATAATTCTGTCTCGTTTGAGTATCTGGTTCTGTCTGATTCTCTATAGGATTCACGTTTATTTCTTCTTCTTCCAATGGGTCTATATGTTGCCACCCTCTGGGATTTTTTTGTTGTTTCTTGGTTCTCCTGGGATCCTTTCGAGCAAATGGGCAGTCATATTGAAGGTGCCCTGGTTGCATGCAGCCCCTGCACCGGAACGTTGTGTTCTCATAGTCGAGCGGTTGTATCCATTGAGAATTGTTGAAGTTCAAATTGATATGATCAATTATCCCCTCACTCAGGTCCACTTCTACACATATTCTGGCAAATGTAAATATTCCCCTGATAGCTCTGTCTCCATCCATTTTTAGGAATTTCCCCAGGGATTTCCCAATGGCAATTAGTACTTTGTGATGCCAAAAACGTAGAGGGAGACCATGTAGCCTTACCCATACAGGCATAGTTGAGACTTTCATTGTATTGGCGTCGAAATCAGCATACCAGGGGATGATGAAGAGGCCAGCACTACCCTGGAACCAAGGCCCCTGATTGATAATCTTGTCTCATTCTTGTTATGTGTTAAATCTAACTATGAAGAACCCTTTAGGGCATAGGTAAATTTCACAGTTAGTTGTCCATGTTGAAAAAATCCATTGGTGCAGGGCATCTGATTTTGGCCAGAAACCATTAAATCTACAAATAACTACATTTTTGGATAGATCTGTGTGTAGATTAGTTACCTTTGGGCCAGATACAAGTAGCGTTGGTGATTCTGGCTTTTGTTCAACAATGTAGAGTCCTGGTAGCTCTGGTGGTGCTGGTGCTGGTGGTGCTGCTGCTTTATTTTTTATTTTTTCCTTTCCTTTCACTGCATCGCGAAAGGAACCTGTATTTTTAGAGCTGGTACCATTGTTTCTGCCACGCAGTTGGAGATTGAGAATAATGGTTGAATCGTTGGCAATGCCGTAGTACTGGAGTGTTTGGTTGTCCTGCATATTGTATCCAAAATATATAAGGTTTTGATATTGAGCTGGGGTTCCAAGGTGACCCTGGATCTCCTTTTTTAACGTATGTATGCTCATGCCCTCACTGAGCCGCATGCAAAAGTGTTTTCCCCCAATCAATTTAATGAAAATCTGAATCAGATCTGCATCCATGTGGAGTAGATCAGTCTTGTGGAGACCTCTCTTTGATGGATCTAGCAGTTCCTCTTGATTTATATGCCCTCCTGCTGAGTAAAAGAGTTGTCCACCTCCTGTCAGCAACTTTTCTGGTTCATTCGCAGCGGATCCAGAGTGTATTTCATCAGATCCAGGCCATTTAATAATGATATCTTGAGATGTGCTCGATTCATACCCAGCAGCGCACTTGTCCCTTTTGGTATCCATTCGCCGTAAGGATTTCAGTTATCAGATCTGAGTCATCACCCTTAGTTCCAATGGATAATAGCATCGTTGTTTTCTGTTCGGCTCTTATTCGTACAGCTGTTTCCGACCAAATCGTTGCTTCCCTGTCTTTAAATGCAGTTAAGAGTTCGAAATCAGGGTAGAGATGGGTTTTTGCTTGTAGATCTGGTCGATGGTGCGCTGCATCGTCCGTGCCATGTCCTGTTCTATTGGATTCAAGCGGCGCCCAGTGAAAGAAACCCTGAGACAGGTAAGGAGAATACACCCGTGACCTGTGCAAAGATCGATCTGCCACAGGGGACCGATCAGCCGCGAGGGATTTGTTGGTTGGCTCGCTGCGTTGCCAAATCCTTGGCATTGCGTTCAGTTCAGTTAATCCTTCGACCGATTTCCAGCAGGGGCTTCCTGCTATCGCTCCCCCATTGCTGAACTGCAGTGTGACGGCGGCGCTGAGCAGATCAGTAACCCTAGCCATCGTGCTCTCGATTCCCATAATGTTCTCATAAAATGAGTTATATGAATATTTGTTTAACTTTTTTTTATTAATTTTTTTTAATATAATTGAACATTTTTGGTATATAAAGGTTATATATATATATATATAATATAATTAAATAATTTGGCATTGAAGAGAATGATAACAAGTTAATAATTATTTATTTAATATTGTATGATGGCAATTTTTTATATATAATGTTCATATTATAGTACACGTCATGGCGTTAGAGTATAGATTTTTTATGAGAGTTGTACACATGTTTTTTACATATTTTTTTCAAATTTATATTTTTTAAATTATTTTTTTATAAATTTAAAAAAATAAACCTATAAAAAATTGTCTATTCAATACTTTACACCAATAAGAAAATGGAATTTTGATTTAATTACAAACCATTTATGTTTATGGTACATAGTAATTAATATATATATTATTTTTCAAATTTATTTATATTTATTGTACATAATAAGTAGTGATATGTATAGAGTAATTAATAATAAAGTAAGCAAAAATTAATTTTTCTCATTTTTACACATAAAAACAAAAACTTTAATCAATAAACTTAACCGAACCAGTTTCTTAACCTAACCACTTCAGAACTACATATACATGTTCTTCATTTGTCAAATTATCAATGTTCAAGATCTAATAATTTACGGTCTTCTAACAAATCGGACGACTGTGGAGCAGCTAAACAGTGGCGAGATTTTGGTAAGAGTTAGTACAATTTGAGCTTCTTCTTCGCTTTTTAATTTATTCAAATGGCAGATATATTTTTTTGAACTCAACAACGATATTAAAAATACAAGTCACAAAAGCTTACAGAAAATGACAAAACTATATTAATATTCAATGTATTGTGCAAAGAATTGGCGTGTTGTAAATGTTTGCTTTCTTTTTAAGCGATTAATAAAGAAGTAGAATATTAATGGATTGAGCGATTTAATTAATATATAAATTGAGTTTAAAGATTTAATAGTTGCATGTGTGTCTATAGGCATACAAAAGAGTAGTTTAGTTTAACAAGGAAATAATAATAGTTAATATGATTTTATTCCAATTTTATCTATAATAGATTAATAATTCTTAATAAAGTTGAATTATTGATTTTTTTAAGAAATAAAAATTCTTAATAAAGTTGAATATAATTCTTAATAAAGTTGATTTTTTTTTAACTTCTATTTGAAGTAATGAATACATGTTCTTCTTTAAAAGAAAAGATTGGTATTGCTTCAGTGGTATATTAACTAAAAAATTTAGTTATATATTTTTATTTTTAATTTATTTAATAAATTTTTCAAAAATAATGGTAATTTTTTTTGGTTTTTTAATTTCAAAGTAAAAAGTCTTCTTCTTCTCATATCTAAATTGATATGAATTTTTTTTTTTACAATAAATTGATAAAAAAAAATTGATTTTTATTAAAACATATTTAATGGTAAGTTTAATGTTTTTTTAAGGGGCATGTGTATAGGAGGGATGCTAGTGTATCCAAAAGGAAAAGTCAGAATATCTTATCATCTGAGCTTTTAATAGAGCTTCAAATAACCAAGCTAAAACCTATTTGGCAATTCAAGAAATCACATTAATTGTCTTCCATCACATACAAAAGCTAATCATAATGGGTGACTATGCAACCATTATCAAACACCTTCTTCCAAATAGACTTCCACATCCCAAACTCAAAAAGATACTCAAAAGAATTGGGTCAATTGAAATCCTTTGAAGAGGTTCATGCCAAACATATATTAAGGTTAAACAACAAAAATGAGGATGTACTTGCTAATCTAGTTATTATGCAAATGGAAGGCACTTTGTGTGTCAATGAAGAATGGTTTTACTTCCCAATCTCGTGAATATGATGACACCTAGTGATCAAAGCGAATGTCAATTGACAACATGTCAATTCATGTCCAAGATTAAACCTCAAGCAATCATGAAACCATTTGGTTTGGCCCCTTTTTTTTATGGTGAAAGGTATAGAGAGGTACGAACAAACTCATGAGAATTTAAGTGGCACGAAGGATATTAAACCTCAAGCAATCATGAAACCATTTGGATTGGTCCCTTTTTTATGGTGAAAGGTATAAAGAGGTACGAACAAACTCATGAGAATTTAAGAAGGCTAATGAGGTGAAAATACTCCATATAGTTTGCACGATGCCAGACCTTATCTCAACTCTCATTGATTCATTACTGAGGGTGCAATCCTAACTTATGGTGGTGGTAAAGAATGTTAAAAAGGGATCATATGTATTTAACGAGTTCGACCTCTAAAGCAAGAACAACACAGAGATATGAAGTGAATTCAACAATGACCGATACAATTGTGTCATCGCGAACCAGGGTTCTACAAAAGCTAAGGATGGTTGTGACAACAAATATAGGAAGGAGAACATTACAACTACAATATTTTCCCTTCCAATCATAGGAAAATATGGCTTAATTATAGCTACAATTTTGTCAACTCACAATTGAATGGATCAACACTATGGAGCTTTTGATCAAGCAATGGCACCAGCTTAAAAGGGAAGAAGATGACTTTCATGCAATCATAGCAATTTTATCTACCGCTTTGGCGACATTTTGGGAAGTATTAGGGACTGGAGTATGGGTGGTATTGGTAAGGTCTCGTGCAGTACCTGTAGAACCGATATTGTTCCCCTCAATCGTTACCACTATCATTATTTTTTTGATTGTGATAGTCCTAATAGGAGGCTTGTTGATGGTAGGCTTGTTGTTGAGGTGTGTTCTTGACCATGAGTATGTTGTGTGTCCTGAAGGAGGAAAGAAGGTCTTGTGTGTTCATGAGGAGTTGTGCTAGACTAGGCAACTTTGCAGGATCCGGGGGCATTGATTGTTGGGTCTCGTTTAATCAAACCTTTTATGTCTAAGAGATGACTGGTGGCTAGATTATCTTGTCCTCTTGATGATTATTCATGTGGGTTTTCTCTTTGGAAGGTGGTTTCCAAGAGTTGTGCTTACTATTCGTGCGGGTTTTTGCGCGTGTAGTGAGTGGGTTCGTGAGGGCTCTTGGTGGGGCTTCCGACTTCCGAATTTCACGTGTTGTGGGCTTAGAGTGATGATTATGCTTCTGTGTCTGTGCCTGATGAGCCATCTTATGGTAGGTACGGTTCCTATCCTATCCTATGAAGCTTTCTAGTGAATTGCATTATTAACTTCCCCTTGTATGGTATTGTATTGATTGTAAGTTTCTTAGTTTCAAGGGTAGGCTATAATCCTAGATTGATCAAAATTAGAAACCTACAAGCCTGTGACCTTCTATCTTGGTTAATTTAGTCTAGTCTTTTGCTTTTTTCCTTCCAAATTTCAATGTTCAAGCCTCTCTCATGGTGTCAGTAGCCTCACAAGCAATTGATCATTTTCCCTTTATGTAATTTGTATGCAAGTAAAAAAAATACGATTTCTATGCATATTTTATAAGATTTACTACTAGAACTATTAATTATGTCATTATTTTGATATTCTACTATAAGGACGATAGGTTTATGGTATAAATAATTCTTAACATAAAATTATATTCTCATATTATTTTTACAAAAGTATGAAACCTATTATAACTTATTTATTAATCCATAACCACGACCATTATTAATAAATATTTACAAATACAAATATATATCCATTTGAATTTCTTAAGTCAACATTGAACAAGGTATTAAGCTCCACATGATGTTGTGGTTAAATCTTTGAAAGTTAATGTTTTTTTTGGATCTAACAATGATACAAAATGTATAATTCATAAACGTCATGGTAAGGTAAAATAGAGATTATGAGTAGTTGAAGCATACATTTGTATCTAAAAGGCAAGGAGTTGAAGATTATTTGGCAATATTTGCAAAGGCTAGGATTTCGGGTCCAAGAGGTGGTGCTACTGTTTATATAGTGGGTTATTTTTGGGTTAGGGTTTTGTTTCATGGAGTTAGATTGAAGGGTGATTTGACAGGGTGGATATTGGACTTCTGGTGTGAAATTCAAAGCAATGTGGGACATCGCATTGGTCAGGTAACACTACAATGTTATCCTCTTGGGGGAAATCTAATGGTCCCTGGAGAACTCGCCACAAAACTAGGATTTGTCATTTTCCCCCAGAAAGCGGTAGGGTAACGAAAGGTGTGATGGGTAAGGATTTGGACTTAAAGTAGCTTTGTATGTTAATAGGTCTTATGTTATTCTCCACCTCCTTAGAGGGTGTGGTGAATAAGACACTTAGTTCTCTAATGACTGAAACTAAAGGTTAGGTGGTGGCACACACCTAGATTTTCTAACGTTTTTCTCATATTGGATTAAGACTTTGGATTAAGTTCCTGACCCGGTTGTCCTCCCCCAAAAAACCCTAATGAAGGAAAGCATAAGGATACTAGGGTTTTTGACAATCCCAAAGGTGGTGGTCTAATGGGTCAAGAGAAGGAGTCTTGGAGTTCTAACCATTGTAGGAAGGTCCCACATCATCGGCACAAAGCTAATCCTCTGGGGGTTGCAGTGAGGGTTAATATACCTCCCAAAGTTTTGATAACTTAAGTAGAGAAGCCATCCCTTACCTTGGGGAGTAATGTCGAAATGAGTAGAGTGACCAGCCTAGAAACAAGGGCATTGGTGGGAATATTTTTTACATTGTTACTAGCAAGGAACATATCCTAAACTGGGTGTCTCAGTATTTAAAGCCATTGATTGACTATACTCCAATTGTTAGTCTGCTCATGAGCAATTTCCTACACTTTCACTTCCTACATGAAGGAGACCTAGGCCTGATCCACAAGAAGGCTTGGGTGTTTGGTCATGGATATCTCTAGCTCCATATATGGTATTTAGGTTTTAACCCATTTTCATAGAAACCCGTGTCTCAAAACCTTTGGGTTAAACTGGAAGCTTTTCCTATGGAGCTCTGAACCTATTAGATTTTTGAAAAAGTGGCCAACAACATTAGTAGGTTCATGTATTTTGATTATTTATATATGGTACCCTTCGATAAAGGGATATTTTGGATGTTCATTGAATTGGATGTATCCTTGAGACTTCTGGAGGAGTCAGAGGATTTCCAAGGGGGAAACTATTTCTGTCAACCATTGGATTTCTCGAAAGTCTTGTTCAGATGTCTACAGTGTTTTTAATTAGGTAATTTAAAAGGAAATTGTGTGGTCAATTTAGGATTGGCTTCAAAAATAAGCCTGTTCTTGAACTAGGTTTCAATCATATTCTTGTGATGGGTTTTCAAGATAATGTGCCTTTTTTTTATGTGTCTGGCCCTTCCGATTTGGGTTTTGTGGGGTATAGTTTTGATTGTCCTCGGTGTGGGGAGGTCACTTAAGGAGTTTTCTTGGACCAATAGGTCTCTAGAGAGGGGGGGTCCCTTCTGTCAGTGGAAAATTCTCCAAGATCTATGGAGGATGTTGTGGGAGCCTATTGAGAGCACTTGCATGACAAGTTTTCAAAGGTGTCGTAGGGTTACAAGGATTTAGGAGATGACCAAGTTGTTGAATCCCATTTTTATTTGAGGAATCAAATGGATTACCCCCTTTCACTATCAACAAGGTGTCCTTTAAGTGTGATTTTTGAGCCTCCTCCCCCTGATTTATCAGTGGGGGATCTTCCTCCTTTTTGAGATTCACCTGGGGTGATTGCAATCACATTTTTGTTTATGTATTTCTCATTTTTCGTGTAGCAGGGTCCACAGAATGTATGTACCATGGGTACTCCTAGGATGAGGAATCAAATTTTGAATCCAACAAGTAATCCCACTCAAAATTTGAGTAAAACCTTAGGGAGACAAGTTGAAAATATGAGTTGAAAAAATAGTTTTATTATTTTACTATTTTTTAATCTTTTTACTTTTTTACTCCAAAAATGGTGAATCATCCTCCATGGTTGACATAATCATCTTGAATCCTATTTGTTCTTATAAAGTTTATTTTGGATGTAAATTTTTCTTAGGATGCCCATTTTAAACCTCAAAAATTCGCCTAATGACATGCCCTCAGGAGACTTATCGATCTACATAGATTTGTAATTTTAATCCAAGAAACTATGGTGTTAGGATGTAAATCTCGAGAGGAGTTTCTCAAGATTTGTCCTGGGTGTTATTTGTATTATGGACGTAGTGGGGCATTCTGGAGGTCTATTGGTTATGTGGAATCTAAGGACTTTTGCATTTAGACCCTGTCTTTCAAAAGCTGGTATAATTTTGGAAGGTTCTTTAATAGGTTTGGATAACTCTATCATGCTTGTAAATTATTATGGGCCATATGAGGACATAATGGTGTTTTGGAAACATCTACAAGATAGTGGGTTGTTTATGAAACATCCTCTTATATAAGCTGGGGATTTGAATTTCATTATCTTTGCTAGTGAAATCTCAGGGGTTAATGCTTGAATTAACCCCCTAGCTCATATTTTCTCTCAGTTAATTCAAGACACAAATCTTATTGATGTATGTCTTATTCCTCTAGCCCCTATTTGGAGGAATGAGAAGTTGGGTGTTCAAGGGATAGATAAAAGGCTTAGTTGCTTTATGTTAGTTGAATCCCTGGCTAGTAGGATGGGTGAATTGTGATCTTGGGTTTAACTTGAAGGTATCCCTTATAATTTCCATATCTTCCTGCAATTGGATTTTTATGCTTCTCCCATCAAGTATCCTTTCAAATTCAATCATTCATAGTTGAAAGACATTTATTTCACCTCTTCGGTTAAATCCTATTGGAAGGATTTACCAGTTAGACCTATTTCTTCCATGGATTCTTGACTTTTAAAAATGAACAAGTTCAAAAAATAGATCAATATTTTGGCTAAGAATAATAAAAAAAAAAGAGGGAGAGTGATTTGGGTTTTATTGAACTAGAGTATGACAACTCTTTTCAATCCTATAACTCCTCAAAATTCCCTGATTAAGTAAAATTGTACCTTTGTAACCTAGAAGAGAGAAAGGCCCAATTACTTAAAGTTGAAGAGGAGGAATGGAAATTGAAAAGTAGAGCAAGTTGGGTAAAGGAAGGAGATGGAAACATACATTTTTTCCATAATTTTTCCAATTTTAGGAGAGCTTTGAATTTTGTTTGGGATATTAAAGCTATATGTGGAGTTACTCGTAGCTCACAACAGGATTCAGAGAAGGCTGCAAAGGATAATTTTTCTAGCCTTTTCAAAGACTCCAAAAATAATTTGATTGCAACTCGGCTACAAGTTATTCAAAAATTTCCTCGTTTCTTCTCGAAAGAGGAATCAATCATAGTTGGCGGCCCTGTTACTTTGGATGAAATCAAATCAATCTTAAAATTCTTAGCTAAGGATAAAATCCTAAGCCCCGATGGATGCACAGTTAAATTATACCTTGCATTTTTTAACTTGATGGGGGTAGGCATACTACTGGTAGTGGAGGAGAGCAGAACAACTGGGTTGGTTTATGGGGCCATAAATGCCACCTTTATTACTTTAATTGCCAAATGTTCCAAACCTGAGACCTTCAATGATTTCAGACTGATTCCTCTGTGCAATCTAGTTTACAAATTTATTTCTAAGATCATCTCATAAAGATTAAAAGGTAAGTTCTAACAAATGATCTCACTAGAATAGTTTGGTTTTCTCATTGGTCATAAGATTCATGGCGCCATTGGTGTGTTCCAAGAGTCTCTTCATTTTATCAAGATTAAAAAGCTTGAATCTATGGTATTAAAAATGGACTTGGTAAAAATATGTGACAAAGTTAACTAGGACTTCCTTAAGCTAGTTCGCCTCCAAAACGGACTGGACTTGAAGGTCACTAACTATATAATGAGATGTTTGTAATCTATGAATTTTCTATGTTAGTGAATGGCTCTCTGTCTAGCTTCTTTCACAGTTCTAGAGGCTCGAGACAAGGATGCCCCCTTTCTCCTTTGTTATTCCTTCTTGTCATTGAAGGCTTGAGTAGAATGATAGTTAAAGTCAAAAGAGATGGTGTTTTAAAAGGGATCAAGGTGTCTAAGACATTGTATATTACACATATTGTTTTTGTGAGTGACATTTTTCTTTCTAAGAAGGTAGTTTTGTTGAATGGAATACCTTTTGCCATACTTTTTCTACTTTTTACCAAGCTTCTGGCATGGAGATCAACAACCAAAAATCTACTTCCTTCAAAATAGGACTCGAGAAGAGACTCTAGCCTCTATTATATCCTTTTTTCTCTTTAAGTTGGAATAATTAGAGAAAGGATTCACATATGTGGATTATTACTTGAAATTTAATTGTTACCTCTTAGAAGATTGGTCCTAGTTGATTAAGAAGTTAAAAAGCATAATAGGTAACTTGTGTTACAAGTGGCTATCTCTGGGAGGTAGAATGATTCTAGTCAAGTTTGTTTTAGAGAGTATTTTGGTGTATTGGTTAATGTTGTCAAATTTCCCTAAATCTACTTTAAGGAAAATTAAACAAAGAATATTTAATTTCCTTTGGACTAGAAAAAGGAAAATGAAGGTATTCATTTGGATAAATGGGACCTCTTATCGCAACCAAAGTGCCTTGGGGTTGGTGCTTCAAAATTCTATACTAGTTTGGTTTAGCCCTCTATTTGAAGAACCTTTGGAAAGAAATGAATGGTTCTAGTCTCTGGAATCTCATTATCAAGGAAAAAATATTAAAACCAGGTCTTCCATTAAATCGTTAAGATCTTATGTCAAGCATATATATAATTCTGGCTCTATCACCTTGAGGGGCGTTTTGGAATCATTCCCTTGACTCTTCACCTAGCTTGCCTGCAAGGTGGGTAAGGGTATTTAGATTATCCTTGGAAAGGATCCTTTCATAAGAGTTGTTGTTTTCTATTAACTATCTCTCGAGTTTATTCTCCTTTTAAAAGCACAGATCTTGTGTAAGTTGCATCATGTTAAGAGATTTGACTTAGGTGCAACCCACTCTAGATGCTATAAAACCTCAAATGATTTGGGATTACAAGGGAACTTGGTTACTGAATGTAACCTCTTTCTAAGGGGCCTGTAATCTAATGGGATCATACTTAATGAAGAAGGGGACTCTATAATTGGAGTTGGAATACCTCTTCAGGGTAAGTTACTCCAAGAGTAGCTTATGCATATATTTCCTTTTAATCGTTGAAAAAAGGAGATATATGGTAGCATAGGAAATTATGGAAGTGATTCATGTCGCAAAAACTCATATGCTTTTGTTGGCTCATTGTGGGTAATCATATTCTTACGTGGGATAAGCTTCAAAGAAGGGGATTCATTTGTCGGAATGTGTGTTTTTTATGTATTGTTGAGCTTGAATTTGCTGACCATCTCTTTATAAATTGTACCTTTACTAAGGATGTATAGGAAGATGTTTTAAATGTTCTAAGTCTTTAGGATAATGGATCTTCCTATTCTTTTGAATCTTTCCATCGTTGCTAGGATTTATATATGGGTAGATATAAAACCCTATCTATCTATATAGCACGGAGTGTCTGGAAAATGATAAACAAAAGCAATTTTTAAGATCTATCCTACAAACGTGATGATATCCTTCAACAAATTGTGTTGGAAATACTAAGAGGGGGGGTGAATCAGTATTTCTTTTTCCGACTATTGTTTTACCAGTTAAAACATTTATATTCAGAACACAAGATGAACAACAAGAATAAATGCTTTTATTAATATAATATTTGTATTAAAATAGATACAATATATAGATGGTTGCAATCAGTTGCCAAGCACCAACTTGGACTTTGGTGAGGCTCCAACCTCCAGAGCTCCAACTCTATTTCGCCAAGACACCAATCTTGGACTTAGGAGCACCAACTCCCAAGGACTTCAATCCTTCCATTTCTTGAGACACCAATCCCAAGGACACCTATCCTTCCTACTTCTGAGGCATCAACCCCAAGGACTTCAATCCTTCTTACTTCTGAGGCACCAGCCCCAAGGACTCCAATCCTTCTTACTTCTGAGGCACCAACCCCAAGGACTCCAATCCTTCTTGCTTCTAAGGCACCAGCCCCAAGGACTCCAACCCAATCTTGTCAAGGCATGTTTGATAATAATGTTCTACGTTCAGAACTCTTCATTATTGATTTCTATCTGTTTACAGCTTCACTATAGTTTCCATGCTACAACATCAATGACAACCAGTATTCTCATGAAGGAGTCTTTACAACTCTTTATACAATCCACACAGAGTCTGCAAAAGTCATCTCATGATGATATCAAACAACCATCATGATCTCTGATAGTGTCTCCACACAACTTTAGTGAGTCTACTATTAGCTGCACTAAGCTCTGCACAAGAACCACTTCTATGTTTCAAGCCTATGTTGTGTCAATCATAGTAAATGCTTCAGGTGTGACTGCTTCTCACTATTCTCTGCTATTTCAATTTCTTACTTCCCAAAAATATATTCACATATGCTTCACTGCCAGTGCTTGCTACCGCTCCCTTCAAACAGTATCAGATAAAAATCTATTGATTGCAACACAAATTTTTTCTTCAAAATGCATTTTGTACCTGATTAATTCATTGTTGGTCCTTCGTCCTCCTTCTGTCCTACTAGACCTTCGGCTTCCTTCTATTCAGCTAGACCTACAACTTCCTTCTGCTCAGCTGGACCTACGGCTTCCTCCTTTCTTCTGATTCACCAACGCCAACTACATCAAAACAATTCTTTGTTATAACACCTGATATACCTGACCTTTGGCTTTCTCCTCACTCACTTGAGCTTCCGCTTCCTCAACGCTCGTTCAACCTTTTGTCTTCCCTCCTCGGTCGTTGTAGTTTCCTCTGCGGTCGCTTGCTTCTTTGGCTTCCCAATCCTTTTGTCGATTTAGCTTCCTCTGCCTATTCGAATTAGCCAATGCTTCACAGGACATGTTCAAGAGGAAGAGGGGCTGAATTACAATAGAAATGATTCTTATTAAAAATATCAGAGAGGTTCTTTTTTATTTTCAAGTTCACGAGTCGTGAACTGTTATTTCTTCGTAATATAGATGCTCGAGATCAATCCACTAAATGAAGTGTCTTGATCTATATTATATATAGATATATTATATATATATTTATATATATATATTATAGTTATATATATTATATTATATTATATATATATATATTATATTATTATATATATATTATATTAATTATATATTTATATTAATCTATATATATATATATATTATTATATATCTATATATATATATATTTATTATATATATCTATATCTATATATATTATATATATAACTCATTTAAAATATATAACTCAGAGAGTCTTTCATTATAGACTTATTGCTCATATAACACATATAGACGCAGTATACCCATATCGCGGTCCCACATGCCACATCATCCTTTTGTCACAATAGCCACTTTTGGGGTTCTTCTATAATTCGAGCCTAAAACATTATCGATGGCCAATGGCCGATACTGGATGTGATATTATATTAAATTGTTTATAATATGTCTGTCAGGTCCATAGCTCTATTGCAATCGATGAGTTAACACATAAGATGGTCAATTCCCTTCTGCCGATGGGACAAAAGCGACATGATATTAAATCGTAATTAATATACCTGTTGGGTCCGCAGCCTTATTGCAATCGGCGCTTTCATGTGGCAAGGCTTTACGGCTTGCGATATAGCGACGAACGCGATATTACAATAGGCACGATATAATAGGACCATTGGGTCAGCAATTGTATATCACAATTGGTTGTTTCAATGTGGCATTCTGTTAAGACTTATAATATTTTGAATGCGATATTTCAATAGGCAGTTTATAATGAAGTCGCGGGTCCACATGTATTATCACAATCGGAGCTTTTGGGGATGATAGCCCTTCATAACTTGCAATGCGGTATTCCTTAGCAATCCTCCACTGTTGATCTCTTCAGATCTAACGGTCCTGACTTAACCCGGTTAATGTTGAACGCGGATACACAGAGTCATGACTCTCCGCTCTTTGCTTCTCGCTCCTATGGCTTACGATATGTTAACTCCTCTTGTATTTCTTCGATATTTCATGCAATATTACTGTTAACTCCTCTGTTAACACGGTTTATGCTCCTCCATTACTTGTTCCTCTTTGTTTCTCGTGGCTTCTAATGACCTCTTTGGTAGCTCTGCTTTGATAGCTCCTATGACTTCCGATATTCTCTCCAATGGCTTGACTCTCTTGGCTTTCCTCTAGTTTCTCCTCATGGCTTCTTGCTCCTTCGATGCACTACTCTGATAGCTTTGATTCTTTGATGGCTCCCGATGGACTCTTCCTCCGATATCTCATGATATGGCTCCTCTGTTAACTGTTCTTCCATTGGCTTCTCCTTGACTGCTCCTGTTCTGAGCTTTCAATGAGCTCTTCCAATGTTTTCCAATGTCTTTCCAATGGCTTCCCTGATGGCTTTGCTCTTGTTTCTTCATGGATCTGCTCTACTTCCCCTTGGCTTCCATGATGGCTTTGCTCCTGTATCTTCATGGATCTGCTTTGCTTCCCCTCGGCTTCATATCATCATCTAGCATCTAGAATATTGCCATATTGACAGCAATGACAACCTAGGTCAACAGTCTCCCCATTTGTTATTGATGGCAATATTCTTCTTCTCTCCCCCTTTGACATCAATGGAAAAGGAATGCTCTGGGACTCCCCCTACAAATTGCTTATGTTCTTTATGAATGGTAGATCTTCATGGGTCTGTTACTCCCCTTGTCATAGTGCTCTTATTTTTACTCAAGATAGAAGGATTGATGCTTTATCATCAATTAGCACATTATCCCCTCTTCATGTCTCAGAACTACTTTATCATGGCTTCAATAATGCTTAAAGATACTCTACTTCAATGCTTTTAAAACAGATTTCAAATAGACACACACCAAAAATTCAAGTCCATGTTTATATGCTTCAATCCATATTGTTGTCTCCATAGGTAGAATTGAGAGGCCTTCATAATCCCAATCAAGAGAAACTGCAATTGAGATTGTCTTTCTTGCTATCTTTCTTCAGATATGATTTCCTTTGTGTCTCTATGCTTCTCCTTGAGTGACTGCCATCCAATATTCAACTTCACTGCATTTAGATGAAAAGGTGAGAGGTTGTGCCTTACTGTTGCTATATTTGACCAATCTTAGCATAAGTTATATTTGACTGCACCACACTCTCATTTCTATGAGCCATCTTGTCCTTGTGTTCTTGTACATATCTCTACATGTTATTTCCCTAGCAGATCCAGATATTCAATCTGTGACTATCTTTTAAATTTATTCTATTGATTTGCATCTTCTTGCAATGCTTCAGTTTTGTTATACGCTGCCAGCTGCTCTTAGCTCCATACTCCATTCCAGATGTGTCTTGTTTGGTTAAATATTTCCTCCATTACTGTCCAGAATCAACACCATAGTTGTTTTCCCTATTTCTTTAACAACAGTCCAAAGAATGGTTACAGGATCATGTTCTTCAGTGGAGTAATCCTAAGAAATGATCTTAATCAAAGAATAATTGTTAATATAGCTTCAACAATGATTTTATAAGGACCCTTTCACTAATATCTTCTGCAATAATGATCAAGAATCACAGGCTCCCCCTAATTATATGCATCATCCCTTTTGGCAGAGTCTTCTCATCAAATGATTAGATTGTTAAAATTCAGGCTAATGACATATGTTGTTGGTTGGAGAGTTCAAGGGACTTTCGGATTGTATTTTCTTTCTTCTCCATACTTTGTAATTTTCTTCTTTTGCATGGGTCTAGCTTGTGTAAGAGCCCCAGTTAAGTTACAATCACGTGCCATATGACCAATGTTATGACACTTGAAGCATTTTACATTGTTCATGAATAAGAATTCATGATTTCTTCCTGCGAAATTGTTTCTTGGATATTGTTGGGGACCATAATATCTATCTCTATGAGATGGTTGGGGATCATAACATCTATCTTTATGATATGCTTTACAGTCTTTTTCCATGTGACCAAAGTTTGTACAAGAATAACAATAACCAAAAAATGAACTTTGGTACCTGGGAGATGGGGATTTCCTTGATGTACTTCTGAAGCCTTTCTACCTTGAGATCCTTTGATGATAACCATTGCCTCTCACATCTTTGACATCATCTACATTTCTTCTTGGAGCAAGATTTCTTCTTGGAGTAGGATTTCTTCTTAGAGCATGATTTCTTCTATTGTAGCCTTGATTTTTCTCCTTGCCTTTGTTGGAACTAGGAGCATCACCATTTCTTTCGGGCTTCTTCACATCCTTTTTGTTTAAGGCATTTTCATTCTTATTTGAGGATTCACCTGCATACCCGAGACCTGATTTATCAAATGGACATATGTGATCGCTGAGCATGTCATCCAAGGCCTGAGAGATCTTCAAGATTTTGTTCATCCATTCAACCTTTGTTCTCAGGAAGACAATCTCTTCTTCCAATCTTTCACACTCATTATTCTTCTTAGGAAGTTGTTTCTCAGTTTCTTTCTTGATACGAGTAGCTTCATTTGCTTCTATTTTAAAGGAGATGATATTTGACTTCATTCTAAAGATTTCTTCATTCTTTGCTTGATTGCTCTCCATTTCTTCCTTGATCCTTGTAGCTTCACATATTTCAGCGTTGAGAAGCTTGATCTTAGATTTTAATTTGAAGATTTCTTCATCCTTTGCTTTCAGTTGACAGATCATGGTGTTTCTTTCCTTTCCTGCTTCATCAACCTATCCTTCTATGAATTAAAATGCTTCCATGGTCTTTTCAGATCCTTGTGCTTGGTTCCTTGCTTCTTGTAGTTGAGACTTGAGAGAGGAGACCTCTACCTTGTACTTACCAATCTCTTCTTCAAGTTTGTTCAAGCTTTTATGCCTTTGTTCAAGTTGACTTGACAAGGTATCTTCCTGATTCTTTGCTTTATTCAATTGATTTGTCATGGATATGACTTCTTCATGATGCTTTCTTTTGCTTTGATGAAATTCCTTTTTAAGCTTGGCAAGCTCTCCATCCCTTTCTTGTACTTGAAGCTTGATGAGATCAAATTTCTTCCTTGTTTGATCTTGGTCACCACCCAGTGCTATCTTCTTAAGTTCCTGATTTTCCTTTTTCAAATTGTTAATCTCTTCCATGGCAGTCATAAGTTGAGCGAGGAGTTCTTCTGCAAAATATTTTTCATTCTCTTCATCTTATAGGTCTTCTTTAGCCTCGATGTCATCATTCTTATTTTTAGCTTCTATGATGGGTTCTGGATTTCCTTCTAGATTTCCATCATCTTCTTGACTGATGGTCATGGTCAATGCTTCTTTTGAGTGAAGGTCATGAAGTTTGTCCCATATACCCTTTGCTGATGAATATTTTCCTAGATTGTTCTTTATAGAATCAGGTAGCCCATTCAAGATTGCCTTCATTGCTTTTGTATTGTACTCCCTGCATTCTTCATCCATCCTGCTATCACCAATCATTGATTTCTAGATTTCAATGCCTTGAGTCTGTAAGAAATTCCTCATTCTTGCTTCCCATATATTAAAGTTCCCATTGAGCCTTGGAGCCTCCTCAAATTAATTTTCTTCTATCCTAGTAGTATAGGGAGAAACATCCTTGGGAGGATTGGAGACTTTCTTCCTTGACTTCACCATTTGTGTTCTAAAGATCAACCTTCAAGCTGTTAGCCTTTGAATGAAGGTACTGACTCTGATACCAATTGTTGGAAATACTGAGAGGGGGGGGTGAATTCTTTTTTCAACTTTTCTTTTACCAGTTAAAACATTTATATTCAAAACACAATATGAACAACAAGAATACATGCTTTTATTAATATAATCTTTGCAGTAAAATAGATACAATATATAGATGGTTACAATCATTTTCCAAGCACCAACTTGGACTTTGGTGAGGCTCCAACCTCCAGAGCTCCAACTCTATTTCACCAAGGTACCAATCTTGGACTTAGGAGCACCAACTCCCAAGGACTTCAATCCTTCCATTTCCTGATACACCAGTCCCAAGGACACCTATCCTTCCTACTTCTAAGGCATAAACCCCATGGACTCCAATCCTTCTTACTTCTAAGGCACCAACCCCAAGGACTCCAATCCTTATTACTTCTGAGGCACCAGCCCCAATGACTCCAATCCTTCTTACTTCTGAGGCACCAGCCCCAAGGACTCCAATCCTTCTTGCTTCTGAGGCACCAGCCCCAAGGAATCCAACCCAATATTGTCAAGGCACATTTGATAGTAGTGTTATGCTCTCAGAACTCTTCATTACTAAGTTATGTCTATTCACAGTTTCACTGTAGTCTCCATGTTATAGCATCAATGATAATCAGTCTTCTCATGAAGAAGTCTTTACAACTCTTCATACAGTCCACACAGAGTCTGCAAAAGTTATCTCATGATAATATCAAACAGCCATCATGATCTCTGATAGTGTCTCCACACAGCTTTAGTGACTCTACGATTAGTTGCACTAAGCTTTGCACAAGAACCACTTCTTTGTTTCAAGCCTCTATTCTCTCAGTCACAGTAAATGCTTCAGGTGTGACTGCTTCTCACTGTTCTCTGCTATTTCAATCTCTTACTTCCCATAAATATATTCACATATGCTTCACTACCAGTGCTTGCTATCACTCCCTTCAAACGATGTCAGATAAAACTCTATTGATTGCAACACATAATTATTCTTCAGAATGCATTTTGTACCTGATTAATTCATTGCTAGTCCTTCATCCTCCTTTTGTCCTGCTGGACCTTCGACTTCCTTCTGTTCAACTTCCTTCTGCTCAGCTGGACCTATGGCTTCCTCCTTTCTTTCGGTTCACCAACGCCAACTACATCAAAACAATTCTCTGTTATAACACCTGATATGCCTGACCTTTGGCTTTCTCCTTGCTCACTTGAGCTTCCGCTTCCTCAACACTTGTTCAACCTTTTGGCTTCCCTCCTCAGTTGTTGTAGTTTCCTCTGCGCTCGCTTGCTTCTTCAGCTTCCCGATCCTTTGGTCGCTTTAGCTTCCTCTGCCTATTCGAATTAACAATGCTTCACAGGACATGTTCAAGAGGAAGAGGGGCTGAATTAAAATAGAAATGATGCTTATTAAAAATATCAGAGAGGTTCTTTTTTCTTTTCAAGTTCATGAGTCGTGACCTGTTATTTCTTCGTAATAAAGATGCCCGATATCAACCCACTAAATGAAGCATTCTCAGCTCATATATAGATATATACAGATATATATATATATATATGACTTTTGCAAATCACCAAAGGACATGTTCCTTGGGAGGAGGGGCCGACTTATGAGTTTTTCTCATTTAAAATATATAACTTAGAGAGTCTTTCATTATATACTTATTGCTCACGAAACCCATATAAACGTGGTATACCCATATGGCGGTCCCACATGCCACGTCATCCTTTTGTCGCAATCGCCACTTTCAAAGGTTCTTCTATAAGTCGAGCCTAAAACATTGCCGATGGCCGATGGCCAATACCGGATGCGATATTATATTAAATTGTTTATAATAAGTCTGTCAAGTCCATTGCGCTATCGCAATCGGCAGGTTAACACATAACATGGCCAATTCCCCTTCTGCCAATGGGAAATATGCGACATGATATTAAATCATAATTAATATGCCCATCGGGTCTGCAGCCTTATCGCAATCAGCGCTTTCATGTGGCAAGGCTTTACAGCTTGCGATATAGCAATAGACGTGATATTACAATAGGCGCGATATAATAGGACCATCAGGTCCGCAATTGTATATTGCAATTAGTGGTTTCAATGTGGCATTTCGTTAAGACTTATGATATTGCAGATGCGATATTTCAATAGGCGGTTTATAATGAAGCTGCAGATCCGCATGTTTTATCGCAGTCGAAGGTTTCAGGGATGACAACCCTTCATAACTTGCGATGCGGTATTCCTTAGCAATCCTCCATCATTGATCTCTTCAGATCTAACGGTCCTGACTTAACCCGGTTAATGTTGAACACGAATACATAGAGTCACAACTCTCCACTCTTTGCTTCTCGCTCCTATGGCTTACGATATGTTAACTCCTCTTATATTTCTTCGATATTTCATGCGATATTACTGTTAACTCCTGCATTAACATTGTTTATGCTCCTTCACTGCGTGTTCCTCTTTGTTTCTCGAGCTTCTAATGACCTCTTTGATAGCTTTGCTCTGATAGCTCCTATGACGTCCGATATTCTCTCTAATGACTTGACTGTCTTGGCTTTCCTCTGGTTTCTCCTCATGGCTTCTTGCTCCTCCGATACGCTGCTCTGATAGCTTTGATTCTTTGATGGCTCCCGATGGACTCCTTCTCCGATATCTCATGATATGGCTCCTCTGTTAACTACTCTTACGCTGGCTTCTCCTTGACCACTCATGTTTTGAGCTTTCAATGAGCTCTTCCAATGGTTTCCAATGTCTTTCCAATGGCTTCTTTGATGGCTTTGCTCCTGTTTCTTCATGGATCTGCTCTGCTTCCCCTTGGCTTCCCTGATGGCTTTGCTCGTGTTTCTTCATGGATCTGCTTTGCTTCCCCTCAGCTTCATATCATCATCTAGTATCTAGAATATTGCCATATTGACATCAATGACAACCTAGGTCAACAGATTGTATGTTTTTTTAATGATTTTTTGAGACTACCAAAAACCAAGTATGTAGAAATATAAGTTATCCTACAATATCTCAGCTTCCCTTTGTTGGGTTTTTTGATGTGCATCTTGAGCAAGACTATGTGGTGGGGGTGTTTTTATCAAACTCTCAAGAATCAATTCTTACCACATTTGAATGAATATAAGACCAGGAACATACAGTAAGATATAAATCATAGCTTGTTGGGCACTTCTATTTTTGCATCCTTCAAAAGTTTGCCTATGTACTAGTTTGCAGTGGCTTAAAATGTATAATTGGTTGACTGTCACGCTCTTCAAATTTACATGTATTAAATTTGTCTTGCTGGAAGGACATGAGTACAAAAATGCACAAAAAAAATTCAATATCTCCATCTTCGACGTATTTACAGGAAATGGAACACTCAGACATATTCCTTATTTAAAAAGGCACTTTCTTCAGAAAAAGACTTTGTTTTTTGAAAAATGGCAAGCTACCACTTTGATAAGAAAGGAAAACCTTCCTCTTATCTTTTGTTTTTGTAATCCATTGACAAAACTAAGTCTACAACTTTGACCTCACTCCGAGTACACAACTTTGATCTCAATTAGAAAGTCATGTTAGAATAGCTTTTGTTATTCACTCCGAATCTACAACTTTGACCTCAATTAGAAATTCATGTTAAAATAACTTTTGTTATTATTGTGCTAGACTAAGATTCCTGAGCGTGTTAAGAGCATTTGGAAAAACAAAATTCCTTGATGCAATTTTTTTTACAACATTAAATCTTAAACCTTCTCATAATATTCAATGCTATAAATCTATTTCAGAAAATAGATTGTAAATTCATTGTAAGGATTTTGTCATTGATTTTTTTTTCATATAAAGAGAGAGATAACCAAAGAAAATTAAGAAAAAAAAAACATGTATAACGTACCACATTATTAATTGTTTTATTATTTCAAAAGGGATAATATTGTTAAGAATAAAGAATGAGAATATCTATAAATTCATGAACTTTCAAAAACAAATAATAGATATATTGTTTGTTTACGTATAATAAGTTGAATTTTAAAAAGCTAATAATTAAATATATCACCATTTTAATGTATTTTAAATAAATATTTTTCCAAATTTAACCGTAAAATTGAAAAATTAAAAAATAATTTAATTTAATTTAATAATAAAAAAATAACTAATTATTATTTAAATTTTATCTTTATTATATTATTAATAAACTTTAAATTAAAAATATAATATTTTATATGTTATTATTTTAATTTGTGACTAATTTTATAAATATGTATTTTTTATGGTAATTTTTTTTTATTTGAAAACAAGAAAGTTTCTTTTTATATAACACTTCTAATGTATTGATGATGATGTTATTGATTAATTTCCATTAAGACCAATGTGGTCTATCGGACCTCAAGAAAAGAGAGTCTAATTGTCATTCTTCAAAATTTTGTTTTTGTGATCAAGGAGAAGGGAAAGAAGCGTTCCAAGATCGCTATAGTTGGGTTAGCTTAATAAGTCAAGAAGATTGGAGGTATGGCTGATGATAGGCAGTTGAGAGCAAATGTGTGCAAGAGCCGGGCAGTCTAAAAGGAAGTGTTTTTCATCTTCCACCTTATATCACAAATCTAACAGATTCTATCGTCCCAGGGAGTCTTGGGAGTAGACCACTACTCGATCGCACTTCGAAGCTCATGAGAGTTAGTTTTAATACTAGCGATGTTCATGTTATTCATAATGCTAGTCAACATAGAGAGAGAGATAATTATGGTTATCAAGGGTGAGGTTGATCACCTCCTTCTAGTACCTTAGCTTCCTTTTACCCTCCACCTCCTTATATATACATTATGGTCTTTGTTAATGAGAATGAAGTACATTAACAATGAATTTCTAACATTTAAATAAATTTAATATTTGTTAAATCATGGCAGTTATATAAATTTAATTGTTGGTAAATATGAATATACACTAATTTATAATAAACATAAAAAATCACTTACTTGATTTACATTTCAAGTTATTAAAATTAAAAAAATAATATTTAAAATTAGTTAAACTATAACTTCATTTATTATTATTATCACACACTTTTACTTATTTTTTAGGATATATTTATGATTAAACAGGCTTTTGATCACAATTTTGTTTGACATATATATAGGGAAAGGAATTCTACAACAAATTCTCTATCCAAGGAGGGCACCCCACATAAGTTGGGACTTTGGCAGGTTACCAAAGTTGTAGATGGGCATCAAAGACATTTCTTGAATCCATCTTTTCTTTTAGTCTAGCAGCTTTCTTAGCGGGGATTGATTATATATCTTTTTAGCATTACAGTTTTGATGTTTGGCTATCAAGATTTCAATCTATATGTATCTTTCATAAATGTACTTTTTATTTGGACTATATACAAACTATAGGGTTTATTTTTGTCTTCCAAAAGGCAATTTTTGAATATGTTAGCCCATATATATTGATGTAATATTTTACTTTTTAATGAAAGATTACGATTTTTTCTTCGGAAAAAACTATATATATATATATAGGGTGAATTCTACTAACTGCAAAAATTAAGATTTAAAAGAGGAGAACAAAAGTCAGTTTGGTCTGTCACAGGGGAGATCAAACCATATCTAGAAATAATTTGTTCTTAAGAAGGAAAGTGATCATGGAGAACTAAAGGAAACAAAAGTGACCATAAACAAAGATATTGGTCAACTAGTCTTGTACAAAGACATCTAAAAGTGAGATATCAAAAGCCATATCTAAAGCACCATTAAGTTGACAGATCAGAATTTGACGCTGCAAATGGGATGGCTGCATTTGGATCCTCTGATATTCTGCATATAGATGGGGGGATGTCTAGATGTTGCTTGATCTTCTCCATCCTCAGATCTAGGTCCCACAGGTGCTTGGGCAAGGCCTTCAAGAGAGTGAAGAATGTTCATGCGTGTCTCATGTCGGTCGAGAAGAGTTTGCCCCAATAGAAGCTTCATTTGCCTGTAAAGATTCATTTGCATGTATTGGTTGAATCGACCCCTCGTATACCCCATATTCGATATCCAATCAACCCACTCATTCAAACCATTTGTGTATGAGAGGGGGTTCCTATAAGAAGAGACTTCCCCCTCCACCCAATTTAGTTCCTCTATATATGGGCTAGTGTTATCTCTCAGTAACAAGAGGCAAAATCCTCTATACAACAGTGCAAGAAAGTGTGATCTCGATGAGCCTACTCTTGATATTACACAAACCCCCTTCTCACATGAGCCCACTAGCATGACATGGTAGGCCTGAAAACTAGAGAACCAGTTTCAAACCGCATTCCACTTTGTTTGAGAAGAGTGTTGCAAGCTAGGGTCTCCAGAAACTACTAGAATTAAAAGCTACTTGATGGTTGGCTTAAATACCAACCAATAGGAATTCTGAGACAACAAGACATGGGGGAGTAATGAGTCAATTTCCTCTTGAAGTAAAATTCTTTCCCTCAAACCAATCCCATTTTTTCAAAAAAACTGCCAAACACTCCGGGTTGTCCATATAACTAAACCAAAACAGGGAAAATAGCCTAGGGTTACAACCAGGAAGAGAGATACAATAGATACATGGCTTGATTCCCCCCACCACCAGATTCCAGTCCACTACCAAGCCTTAGGTATAAGAACCTACAGGCTTTGACAAAACCACTCTATCATTAAAACATAACCCAGAAAAAAGAAAGGAGTCATAGTTGTGGGTTGGTTAGAGAAGGCACAACAATTACCAAAGAAAAGCATCATCAACCACCAGTATCCCTCCCAACAACATGAAATAAGAAGACTACCAACCCATAAAGAACACCAAAGTTTCTTAGTAACACAAACCATAGAAATTAATGAACTTAGAACCGCAAAATGAGAAGACCAAGCACTCCACTGGCATGTAACAAGGTCCCAGACATATACCAAAAGCCACCAAACAAGGAGAAGGGATAACTTTGACTCAAATACTAGAAATAAAATGGAAACATTATCGAACTCCTGTGTTTTCCAAATTATCCATCGATCACCCTACAAAATGACCAAAGGCACTGAAAAAAAATCAATAATGAAGCAACACACAAAGTTACCTATTTCCAAATTAATCCATGCAATCTAGAATATGGTTGCAACTTCTCCTTAACATGCATTTAAACAAAATTTTGGATGCAAAGCACAACATGGTCCTTCATGGTCGTTCCAGGCCCATGACCATTCATTCTTTGCTCGTGACTGTGACCTTCATTACTACCCAGGGAATTAACTGTGTGAGGTTATTCATAATACTCCCACACTCCACACGAATTAACCATCAAGATTGATGACCTTTTGCCTTACGTTACCTCTCCATCACATCGAAAGAATGAAGCATTATGATTTCACACTTTTGCAATTAATCTCATTGTCAAGTCATAAAGTGGGATAAATAAATTAACATTTATTTTTTCAATTTGGGTAGGTAAACTTCGAGGTGAAACACAGTGTGTGTAAATTGATTCTTAATATTTTCCTATGAAAATCAATCACAAAGCATATACAGGTAGATCCCAAAGTTGATTCACCTTATATTGATTTCCAGATTCTTAAATTGAATTTTGACTTGTTGACACAAGGTTATAGATTCAACAAGATATATCACACTTCATCACGAGATACTCCATTTGAATTAATTTCTCATCAAAATCAATTAAGACTTGTTCTAAAAATAAATTTAAATAGAATCAGTATTCTGAGTTACATAACCAAATTTTAACTAAAATCACTCTTTTATTCTAAAATACAAACCAAATTATAAAACATCTAATTAATTTAATGATTTGAAGCATCAATATTTAAAGTGAAGTCAATCTAATTAAATTACTTCAAGGACACAAAATATGTAATTACAACAAATATGTAGGATTCTTCTTGATTGCAGGATCACTATTCGTAATCTTGTAATTACTACAGGAATTCTTATGTGATTAGAGGATCATTTCAGGAAATCCAATTGTTATTACAAGAATTATTTTTGTGATTACATGATCACTATAGGAAGTTTTAGCACAGAACTACAATATATTTTAACAAACAATTACAGGAAAACATAGGTTGTTTTCTTATAACATACATCTCACAAATTTTATACAGAAGTCACACCAAACCATGTCAAAAATTTTGAAACATATAATAGAAATATAAGCAACATGTACCAAGGGGCCATCCTGGTAAGTGTTGTTATCTATATATATATTATATATATAGAGAGAGAGAGAGAGAGAGAGAGAGAGAGAGAGAGAGAGAGATATTGGGTGAATTATATTAACTACAAAATTTGAGATTTAAAAGAGGAGCACAAAAATCAATTTGGTTTGTCACAGGGGAGATTGAACCATATCTAGAAATAATCTGTTCGTAGGAAGGAAAGTGATCATTGAGAACTAAAGGAAACAAAACTAACCATACACGAAGATACAGGTCAACTAGTCTTGTACAAAGATAACTAAAAGTAAGATATCAAAAACCATAATCAAAGCACCATGAAGTTGATGGATTAGAATTTGACGCTTCAAATGGGATGGTTGAATTTGGATCCTCTAATGCTCTTCCTATATATGGGGGGATGTCTACATGTTGCTCGGTCTTCTCCATCCTCAGATCTAGGTCCCATAGGTGCTTGGGCAGGTCTTCAAGAGAGTTAAGAATGTCCATCATGTCTCATGTCAGTCGAGAAGAGTTTGCCCCAATAGAAGCTTCATTTTCCTGTAAAGATTTATTTGCATGTATTAGTTGAATCAGCCCCTCGTATACCCCATATTTTATATCCAATCAACCCATTCAGTCAAACCCTTTGTGTCTAAGAGGGGGTTCCTATAAGAAGAGGCTTCCCCCTCCACCCAATTTAGTTCCTCTATATATGGGCTAGTGTTAGCTCTCAGTAACAAGAGGAAAAATCCTCTATATAATATTACAAGAAAGTGTGACCTCGATGAGCCTACTCTTGATATTACACAAACCCCCTTCTCGCATGAGCAAATAGCATGACATGGTAGGCCTAAAAACCAGAGAACTAGTTTCAAATCATGTCCCACTTTGTTTGAGAAGAGCGTTGCAAGCCAGGGTCTCCAGAAACTACTAGAATTAAAATCTACTTGAAGGTTGGCTTAAATACCAACCAATAGGAATTATAAGACAACAAGACATGGGGTAATAATGAGTCAATTTCCTCCTGAATTAAAATTATTTTCCTCAAACCAATCCCAGTTTTTCAGAAGAAAATTTTTTTTGCGAAACACTCTAAGTTGTCCATATAACTAAACCAAAACAAGTAAAATAAACTAGCGTTACAACCAGGAAGAGAGATACAACAGATAAATGGCTTGATTCCCCCCACCACCAGATTCCAATCCACCACCAAGCCTTAGGTATAAGAACCTACAGGCTCTAACAAAACCACTCTATCACTAAAATATAACCTGGAAAAAAGAAAGGATCCATAGTTGTGGGTTGGTTAGAGAAGGCACAATAATTACCAAAGAAAAGCATCATCAACCACTAGTATCCCTCCCGACAACATGAAATAAGAAAACTACCAACCCAAAAAGATCACCAAAGTTTCTTAGTAACACTAACCAAAGAAATTAATGAATTTAGAACCACAAAATGAGAAGACCAAGCACTCCACTGGCATGTAACCAGATCCCATACATATACCAAAAGCCACCAAACAAGGAGAAGGGATAAATCTGACTCAAATACTAGAAATAAAATGGAAACATTACTGAACTCCTGTTTCATCCAAATTCTCCATTGGTCACCCTACAAAATGACCAAAGTGAGTGAAAAAAATCAATAATGAAGCAACCTCATGAAGTTACCTATTTCCAAATTAATCCATGCAGTCTATAATACGGTTGCAATTTCTCCTCAACATGCATTTAAACAAAAGTTTGGATACAAAGAACAACATGGTCCTTCATGGTCGTTCGAGGCCCATGACCATTCATTCCCAGGTTCCACACCTCCATCCAACTAAATTATTGAAGACTATTTGTCTCTTCTCATGATTGTGACCTATGTTACTACCCAGGGAATTAACTGTGTGAGGTTATTCATAATACTCCCACACTCCACACGCATTACCCATCAAGACTATCCACCTTCTACCTTACGTTACCCCTCCATCACATCGAAGGAATGAAGCATTATGATTTCACACTTTTGAAATTAATCTCATTGTCAAGTCATAAAGTGGGATAAATAAATTAACATTTATTTTTTCAATTTAGGTAGGTAAACTTTGAGGTGAAACACAGTGTGTGTAAATTGATTCTTAATATTTTCCTATGAAAATCAATCACAAAGCATATACAGGTAGATCCCAAAGTTGATTCACCTTATATTGATTTCCAGATTCTTAAATTGAATTTTGACTTGTTGACACAAGGTTACAGATTCAACAAGATAGATCACACTTCATCACAAGATACTCCATTTGAATTAATTGCTCTTCAAAATCAATTAAGACTTGTTCTGAAAATAAATTTAAATAGAATCAGGGTTCTGAGTTACATAATCAAATTTTAATTAAAATCACTCTTTTATTCTAAAATACAAACCAAATTATACAACATCTAATTAATTTAATTATTTGAAGCATCAATATTTAAAGTGAAGTCAATCTAATTAAATTACTTCAAGGACACAAAATATGTAATTACAAAAAGTATGTAGGATTCTACTTGATTACAGGATCACTATTGGTAATCTTATAATTACTACAGGAATTCTTCTATGATTAGAGGATCGTTACAGGAAATCCAATAGTTATTACGAGAATTCTTTTTGTGATTACATGATCACTATAGGAAGTTTTAGCACACAATTGCAAGAAATTTCAACAAACGATTATAGGAAAACAGAGCATGTTTTCTTATCATATACATCTCACGAATTTTAAACATAAGTCACACCAAACCATGTCAAAAATTTAAAAACATATAACAGAAATATAAGCAAAACGTACCAAGGGGCCATCCTGGTAAGTGTTGCTATAAAAATTATGAACAACTACTACAAAATTATATCATAAATCCGCCTGATATTATTGGAAAAATGAATTCGATACAATAGAGTATGTAGGTTTTTTTAGTATATTTCTCTCTAACCCCTCTATGTATCATTTATCTGCTTTTATACAAAAGCTAATTTCTTAATCGAGATGCCAAAAATTAGTGTCAATTCGATATTTTTATGCTAAAAATAACTTAATACAACAACCCCAAATCTACAATGTGTATTTTGCTCTAGAATTTGTTGGAGAAAATGATGACAAACCCATGATATTCTTCTTAGTCTCGTTGATTTGGATTCACCTTGCCTTCACTTATGGATTAGTCTTCTAGTATAAAAATCTTGCATGCTGACGTGGAACAAATTTGGTGCCTTAACTCATGTATTGACAAGTTTCATACCTTTCAACCTCATTAGTAACAAGAATAACCTTTTTATAAACATTTAATGATAAAAAAGAAAAGAATAATATTACAAATTATTTTTACCTTAAACTTCATCCTTTAAACGCCAAAAATTGGTAAAATGGTGTGAGATGGAGGTTCATATGAAGGTATTATATAAAAAAATGGGATGATCATGGATATGGAAATTTAAGCCCAACATCTTCCCTCAAACTGATCTTTTTGCATGACCCCATGCAATAAAAATTGGAGATCTTTCTACGAGTACCTTGATCATTAGCCAAAATTGTTTTCTTTCTTGTATGTGTATCAAAATTTGGCCTCCCTGCTGTCATGAACTACCCCAACTGCTTGAATAAGAAGATTCAAACCGATATTGGAGGGTTTTGTTCTATCAAAATTTTCTTTTAGTTTTGCCTTCAATCCCCTGATCCCTATCATCAACCTTTTATTTATTTGAATGTTGCAAAGATTTTCTTGACACATATCTTTACATTTCCTTTTGAGACATTTGTGTTTTTCTTTGTTTCAATAAGCCCTATCCTTCAACATTTCATTCTATAATTTTATTGTTTCAATGACCATGTCCTCGTTATGTAAATTTTGTTTCATCTTTTTAATGGTCTTAGTCTTTTTCTTCAATTTATTCAACGACATGTTTATCTGACTTTTAGGGCTTCCTTGTTTTTGAAATTTGTCAAATGATTATCCTTCATATGCCTCATGTTCTTGTTGTGGTGATTGAATTTAAAGCGAGTATTCTTCTTGCTCCTAATGAGGTAACAAGATTGATTATATATAGGCCTCTTCAATATGATTTCTCGTAGTATATATTTCTTGTTCCTCTTGAATTTTTTATGTTTGTTCAACTTGCACGTTCTTGAGAGCTTCCTCTTGAAGCTCTTCAATTTTTTTAGCTTGCACCTCCCTGAGAGCTTCCCCATACAAAATATGGGATTTATTTTTAGGTTTCTTAGAAAGTCTCTCAATTTGATAAGGGTGTATTCCTCTCCATTGGTTTCTTTTAGCAACTACATTTGTCCCCTAGTAAGTATGCTACCAGTTGTTGGCACTTGGCTAGAACTGGATCTTGTTTTCTTGCCCACAGAGGAGGACCCAAAAACCTCTAGAGATGGTGGAGATTCTTGCTACTTTTGTATTTCCTATAATCCTTGTTCTCCAGATTTTTCATGTATCTCCTTTTCTTCATTCCTATTTTTCTCAATTTGATTTTGGTCATGAGGTTCTAAATTCTCTTGGTGTTGGGATATTGAGTTTTCTGGTCCCTCTAGTACATCCCCTTCAATTTGTCTCTCATTAGGGTTTGGATTAATTTCACATTAGAGGAAATTTTGGCCTAAAAGTGCCCATAAAATTTTCACATACATAATATGTAAACCAATCAAAATCCTTTAAATTTAAAAATATGTACATGTAAATATTTTGAAGGGATAATAAAAAGAGCTACTTTTTTTAATGTAGTTTTGGCTTATCTCCTTATATATTTACTTAAATTTCAAGTGTAAACACTTATTGGATGCAAAATTAATTATACATCCAATGAGTACCCATTATGCATGCTTTTGAGAAGACCCACATTGATAAAAGTTGAATATACATTGACAAAGTGTGTTTAACACACTTTTTTAATGTATCTTCAATTTCTATCAATGTGGATATTCTCAAAGGTATGCATAATGTGTACTCGTTGGATGCATAATTTATGTCCGCATCTAATGGGTGTCTACATTTGAAATTTGAGTAAACCTATAAAGAAATAAGCCAAAAATACATTAAAAAAAATGGTTTTCTTCTTTTCCCTCCAAAACTCATCTCTTATTTTATTATTTTTCCTATTATTTTATTATTTTTCTTTTGGGGGGCACTTTTACACTGAAATTTCCTCTAATGTTAGGATTTTCAAGAGGTCCTTGCTCTTCAATTCCAAATTGGTTTCTTGGTATAAAATCACTCCATGTGTGATTCATTCTAACCAATTTACCTAGCACGAGTAATTTAACTAAACCATGATGATATAAGAACCTTTCTTTGTTTCCTTGACATTTTTAAAAATTGAATGCCATTTTCGGCAAACTTTTATGCAAGAAAAAGGGAGAAGTTATCCTCCTAACATTGTTTTTTATGTGCCCCATCAATCGTATATGGTAGAGGAAGATAATATTGTACCTACCCTCACAGGTCACGTATTTCTACATGAAATAAGAAATGTCGCCCCATGGGTCTTTGAACCATAGTCTTGATACTTCTTTTTCCCAGTCGATGTTCCCATGCGTTCTATTCAAAAACTGCGTAACTACTCCCTTCTCTATCTTCTTCCCATTAAACCACTTTTCACTTGTTTGTGGTAGTTTTGTAACCCTAGCTAAGGTTTCCTTCATGACTGTGAATGTAAGGTCACCTATCCTTATTGTTTCCCCATTGAATGTATTAGTAAATTGTTTTGTGATTGTAACATTATGCCCTTGAAACCTTTCAAAAACTGGGAGTAGTCTAGCTTTGTGAAAATGTATTCTATAGTTAGGGAAAGGTTCTAGTATAGAAATTCCATAAGGCTCAGTATGTACCACTCCTGAGATTTCCATTCTCAATCTTGTCTCTGGCCAGAAGGATTAAACTTGGTTTTAGGGATATAAGGTATAAGACATAGTAACACCACTAAGTTTTACAAGACTTTTAAATTTGAAAATGGATGTGGATTATATTATGCAAAATGAAAATGAGTCGATTTCGGGTAAAAGTAATATTTGTAACCATAGGTACAAATTTCACTTTTCAAAATCATTGGCCATAACAAATTTATTTTAACAAGGAGCATGCTAACACCATTAGACATTAGAGGATAATAATTTGACAACAGACAAGTGGTCATGATAGCAATAATTGCATAAAAGGGTATTAATTATGGTAATAATGTTAAGTTATGGAGGGTAGCATAGATTTATTTAAAAATAACATCACTTGATTTTAAAACTCTTTTTTATTTAATAACTAAATGTAAATAAATAAATTACCTCCTCATCACCTTGCAAGGAAGTACAAAATGTGATCTTGTTGGTATCTTCACCATTGCTACCATGATGGAGTAAAGACCTTTTTGCTGCAACTATATTCTTTCTATTGAGATTGATTTTATAGGTAACCATTGTTTAATTGCAGGAATTTGAACTTTACTTGCAAAAGTTTGAACTTCACTTGTAAGAATCCATATTTTACTTGCAAGAAGAATATGAACTTGAGTTGTAGGAATGTGAACTTTCTTTGAAGGAATTTTTATTTTATTTACAAGAAGAATCTGAACTCATTACTTCATTACATAAATCTTTTCTCAATTACAAGAATCTGGAAATAAATATTTCTCTTGCTAATACTGCTTAAAATTTTCATAACTGATATCAATGTAAATTCTATCCAATGTAACTTTCTAACAGTGGTAACTAGTCATAAAAATTATCTCTCTTCCAATAAATATTGAAAGTACTTTGAGCTCAGATATCCCCGTAATTAAGGGATTTTACAAGAAACTTTTATGATTTTGTTTTTACAGGAATTGAGAATATATGTTTCCAAAAATTCATTTATCTACAAGAACGTATAGAAATGTATGTTTTAATTTTGAATTTAGAGGAAACAATATTCACATTGTTTTTGAAAGTGAGAGGCTCTTTCTCTGAGTGCATGCCATTTATTAGCAAACTAAAATATTTACATCTCTAGGACACTATCATGTGGATTTTTATCAAGCCCGAGATAGTTAATGCTCACCAGTATTTTCAATTTTAAAGAGTCTGAAAAATTTATAGAAAACTCAACTTCTATCTTGTGGATTTTTCTCGAGCCCGAGCTGATTGATGTTCGCTAATATTTTCAATTTTAGAGACTCGGAAAAACTTAAAGAAAACTCTAAAGGGGTTCATTTTCTATTATTTAATCTATCAAAGTTGGATAAACGAATAAACCTAAAATTGATAGATGTTATTCTCATTGTTGAATAAACACAATAAGGAACAAAATTAACTCATTATTACTGAAATATAAATTCAGGATGAAAGTGGATGAGGGGTATTACCCTCTTTATCCATAATTTCCATCTCTAAATGCTGAAAATTTGAAACAAACTCCTCCCTAGAAATTGGTTGATGATACAACTTCATCACATGGCCATTGAATATAAATGAAATGTTTGATTCATTAATTGTTTTTATTTCTACAACACCATTTTCAAACACATTTTTCTTTTGATCAAGTAAGAGTAGGACCTTCTATTAAACTTAGTCAAATATACATAATTTACAAGGAGCGATACCCGCTCTGCGAGAGTTCAACAGTCATCTAGGCTGGCCAAACCAAACCAAACACCCAAAACTAAGAGCAACCTAAATCGGAAATCTGGGGAGAACCGCCCAACAAAGCACAAGGTCTTCTGATCATGTTGTCGTGCATCAAATGAGCCAAGAAAACCGTGGAGGGAAAGTACATCACTCGCCGTGGATCCACAAGAGGTCCCACCACAAGCCAAATTGAAAACTGACAAACGGACCCGACAAAAGTTAAAGCATAACACTCTAAACATTTTTCGGGTCCGACCAAAACACACAAACAATCGCCATCGTTGATCCACTGATTAAGATCCAACAGTTATTGTGGATATCGGAAGGACCAGAAGCACGAGTTAACCACCCGATGAGGGTGGTTTTCTCTCTCCTCATTTCGCAACGTGTCGCTCAAAGGGTGGAATCGGAGCCAAACACAGAAAAACCGGAAACCATTCAGACCCCACCCGATATACCGCTTGTGGTATTGGACCCGTTGACTCGCAAAAAAAAAAAACAAAACAAAACAAAACAAAATAAAACAAAAAAAAATAAACGAAAAAAAAAAACAAAAACAAAAACAAACAAAAAAAAAACAAAAAAATACACATCCTTCCACCATGTGTTGTCCCTTAATTCCTTCCAGCGGGCAGTACTTGAGCCAATCCCATTCACCTGGATTCTCTGTCATCCACCACCTAAGCCAAATGACAAGGGCTATCCCATCCTGTGTAGCTATCCGAGTCAAACCTTTCATTATTCAATCAATGGGAATTCGGACCTTGGAAAATAACTGAACCAAGGCGGGTTAGACTTTGTGGAGTTCTCCAATCTCCCATCGGTATTCAGGGTCCCTTTGATCTATCCTGTTAGTCCATAGTTCCATATCATGGAAACATGACAGAGACAATCCTCCCACAATTTACCTAGGGGAAGCAAATCCCAAGCATACCTAGAATCCCTATCCCTATTTGTGACTCCTTCATCTGCCAAACAATCCGCTAACATATTAGCCTTCCTTTTCACATGAGAGAATATGACAGTTTTAAGTGTTCGCAGGTGAGAATAGATGCGGTTTAAAACCTACAAGAGCTTCTAGTGCTTCGACACTTTATCTGGAGAGGTTCCATTGCTAATCTTCTTAGCCGCTCTAATAATTAATTATGAATCCGCTTCAATTATAACATTGTGTGAACTTGAATTCACTAGGATTTCCAAGCATTGCTCTAATGCCATGAGCTCAACCATGTTGTTTGTGGCCTTCCCCAAGTGGCCATGGAAGATTATCTGTATTTGTCCCGGATCGTCTCTTATGGCAACCCCAAAGCCTGCTAATCCTGGGTTGCCCTTAGCTGCTCCATCAATATTTACCTTTAAGAAACCATAAGGAGGAGGCTTCTAGATGGTAGCACACTTGTTTATAAGGCTCACTGCCTTCATTATTCCTAGAGGATTGATAGACTGGAGACCCAAGTGAAGTAAAATTTTCTCCTCATGGGGCAGGGGAGGATCTTTAGGAAGGATCCTCAACAAGCTTCTTATTGTGTCTTTGAGCTGCCTTAGAATTTGCTCAATTATGTGTTGGGTCTTGTGTGTTTTGTTTTTGAAGATTCAACAGTTGCGTTCTTTCCACACATTCCAAATGACAAAACCTAGAACCAGAATCTAGGCTTTATTAACTATCTCATTCCCTGAGAAGTTCTTCCTCCAGTTCTTTAGAGTGTTCGATATGTTGAGGCTATCCCTATCAGTTTGTTTAAAAATAGTAGCCACCCAATCCCACACCTTTGAAGTGAAAGGACAGAGGTTGAGAAGGTGTTCAATCGTCTCCTCATGAGCACCACAAAGGTAACACCTAGAAGTACCAATGAAGCCTTTCTTGAGGAGTTTCTCCCAAGTTAAGATCTTCCTTTGATGCACTGGCCAGATGAATAACTTTATTTTCATCCAATGCGGACTTTGCCAGAGTTTCTTCCAGATCTGATCAGGGTGCACAAAGTTAAATCATGTGACTTCCTGTTTGGCCTCTTTGAGGTTAAAGTTGCCTTCAGTGTTCTTTCCCCATCTTAATTGATCTGTTGAGGAAGAAACAAGAATCCTTCTATGCTCTAGCTCCTGGGTGAGGACTTCTGCCTTGGTTTTCAGCTGGTTTTCATCATTGTATCCTAGATCCTTCCACTCCCTCCATTTTCCATTATTCCTTCCCTGATCCCAGAAGTCTTTTACCAGAACCATACCTTTGTTGTCTGTGTCACTTTTGAGATCTGCAAATTCATCCTGATAAAGGTTGGGTTCCTATAGCCAGTTATCCTCCTAAAATCGAGCAAGATCCCCTGCCCAAATTTCCCAAAACTAATGGTGTTGAACAATATTTTTATTATCCTAGGTAAAGTTCCAAACATGGGAGCCCCTAATTTACCTTGACATTCTAATGTGATCCTTCTCCTGCCAATAATTGGCATATTTTTGTTTCCAAAGCTTAGCCCAGGGGGCATTTGGTTCCATAATCCATCTCCACCAAAGCTTGGCTCCCAAGACTCTATTGATGTTCTCAGGATCATGAAGCCCCAATCCACCATGGCTCTTGGGCTTGCAAAGCTTGTCCCAGGCTACTAAAGCCCATTTCTTTTTCTCTTCCCCTCTACCCCACAGAAAGTCCCTTTGTATGCTTCTTATTTGTTTCTTAATACCTTGAGGAGTAGGAAGAGCTAAAAACATAAAAGTGGGTATGGCCTACAAGACTGCCTATGTGAGCACAAGGTATCTTGCCATATTTAGCGATTTGCATGTCCATCTTTTGATCTTGTCCTAAAGTTTATTTAAAATTGGTTCCCACACTTTCTTACTTAGCAGTTTGTCAGTAAGAAGAATGCCAAGATATTTGGAAGGTAGTTGTTCTCTTTGAAATCCAAGAATTCTAGTAATATTTCTCTGAATAGCAATATTAGTGTTAAAGAAAAAAAACTTTGGACTTGTTAAGGCTTACCTCAATGCTTGCCACCATAGCAAAGTCATTAAGATGTTTTTGATTGCTCTGGCCTCCCTAACAGTAGGTATGCCCTACAACATTATGTCAGCAACAAATTGTTGATGAGTGTTTGCCTCTCCATCTGCAATGAGTTTGATACCCTGAATTCTTCCTTTAGCGTTTTCCATTTTAATCACTCTACCTAGCCCTTCCATCATGAGGATGAAGAGGAATGGTGAAAGCGGATCTCCTTGTCTAAACCCTCTAGAGGGAGTGAAGGTCCTTGATGGAGCTCCGTTAAGCAGTATGGAAAAACTGGTTGAGGTAACTAATTCCATGACCCATCTTATCCAATTTTGATCAAAACCATAGGCTTTTAGAATTGCTCTTATGTAACCCAGCTCAATTTGTCATAGGCTTTCGCGAGGTCCAACTGAATGATCATACCAGCTTGTTTGTTGCTTTTGAGAGAGTGTACCACCTCATGAGCTTGGATGATATTGTTGAGGATTTTTCTTCCCTCTACATAGCTTGTTTTCTCCTCCGATATTAGAGAGGGTAGAAGTGGTTTGAGTCGATTAGCTATTACTTTGGAGATAATTTTATATGCCACATTACATAAGGCTATGGGCCGAAAACCATCTGGAGTCATGGCATTTTCCTGCTTTGGAATCAGAGCTATGAAGGATGCATCTAGAGCCTTTAGAACCTTTTTGGATCTTCTTGACTTTTCCACAACCTCGAGGATGTCTTGTTTTACAGTTTCCCAATATGCCTTGAAGAAGTTTACATTGAATCCATCTGGGCCTGGTGCTTTTCCACTTTTTATTTCATTAATCACTTCACTAACCTCCTCTTTTGATACTGACCTGTTGAGATTGTGGTTGTGATCTTTGGTGACCAGCTGAGGGATATACTGAGTGAAATGATCAATGAACCTAGATTTGTCCTCCAGAGGCTACTTTGCAATATTGCAAAAGTGCTGAACAAGGATTGATTCCATGTCATTGTGAGAAACAAGCTCAATGCCTTGAGAATCTTTGATCTTTGAGATTCTGTTGTGTGCCCTGTAAGCCATGGTGGTTTTGTGGAAGAATTTTGTGTTTCTCTCTCCCTCTTTAATCCATTGTATCCTTGATTTTTGCCTCCAGTAAATTTCTTCTTGTAAGCATCCTCCCATTCTTCCTACAGATATTCAGTTAATTTTTGTCGTTCTTCGGTGAAGCCATCTGTGATGTTGATCTGATTGATCTCTTGGAGCTTCAATTCAGTTTCTCTTTTGGCTTTGAAGATATCTCCAAATTCATTTTTGTTCCAAACTTTAAGACGAGATTTGATATGTTTAAGTTTCTGCTGGAACATATACATTTTTGTGCCCTGAATATTCAACTCCTCTCTCCACCATTTATCAATGTTATTAGTGAAATTAGGGTGTGAGAGCCAGGCATTTTCTAACCTGAAAGGTCTGTTTCTTGGAGTGCCCATAAAGGTGGCTTCCAGCTGTACAGGCCAATGATCTGATCCTCCAAAGGGCAGAATGGAGGTTGTCATGGCAGGTCCAGAGAGAAAGAGGTCCTATGAAATCATGAACCTATCAAGTTTGGAAGCAACTTAATGAGCCCCTCCCTTTTTGTTGTTCCAAGTGAAGGTTCCATTAATTGTTTCAGTGTCCACCAGCTTCATTTTCATGATGAAGTTCTAGAAGGCCATGGAGTCTCTGCCTAACTGTCTAGTGCCTCCTTTTTTTCTGAAATAGATCTTATCATATTGAAATGTCTAGCAACAATCCAGGGTAAAATGGGATGTCTCGCTCTTAGTTCCTCCAGGGAAGTGAGAAGCTTGAGTTTGTCTGCTTTCTTTTGAGGTCCATAAACATATGTAATCATGTATATCTTCTTGTCCCCTACAGGTTGACATATCAGGAAGAGATAGTTCCTGGATGCTTCAACATCCAGAATTCCAAATTTTTGTGGGTCCCACACAGTGAGAATCGCCCGCACCAAGTGATTTGCCTTAACCTCTAAATACTCATATTTGCATAACCACTTATTATGAATATCTCATTTCTTTTCCATCGAACATTTTTTCTCCTAAATAAAAACCATGTCTGGTTTTTCTTCTTTCATTCTGTTACTGAGATTTCTTTCTTTCCTCCTATTCCCTATTCCTCTAATGTTAGAAGTTGTGAACTTCATTAAGAAAGGTTAGTAAAGGAATAGCTCGTAAGATCTTTCATCTTACTTGAGTTGATCAACAGTTTTCCACATTCGTTCAGCGGTTCATTCTATCTCTTTCTTCCTCTTTTCCTACCTGAGTTCTTTGGAGATTGTGCCTGAGGAATCTCCATCAACTTGACCCCACTTGGCTCCTGGCTTTCATGATTTATTTTTACTCCAGCTCCCTTCGCTTGTGACCTCCAGAGAAAGAGCTATTGTACTCTATCATAGTCCTCTTTTGGCAAGGAGGCCACCCCTATGTTTTTTCCTTGTTCCAGAAATTTATCTAGATCCATATTTTCCCTACCTAGAATCTCCTGTAACTCATGGTCCTCTATTCCTACTTCACTTGGAGTCATCTCCTGGTCCCTACTGATCTCCATCAGGCTTAGTAGATCATCCTTTTGTTGGTTTTCTACTGTGATATCCTCCAATGTCAGCTACCCTGTCCTATTCCTTTGTTGCATTCTCCTTGTCCTGGACTATCTACTTATTCCTCTCTTCTTCCTCCAAGATCTTGAATTTGTTTTGTCTTGTATGTCTGTCCTCATTTTCCTTTTTGTGTAGATGCTTTCCACCTTTTCCTTTGCTCCCAACTTTGGTGAAACCCTCGTGATCTCTCTCCACAGTGGTTTTCTGGTTATCTTCCTTATTGATTATGGGTTAGTCCCTATATAGATGCCCATGTTCATGGCATTTACGACATCTAAATGGTATGTGCTCATAGTCCACTGTCTGCACCCATTCTTCATCATCTACTTCTAAAATTATCGCTTCTGGAAGGTCTCCAGATTGATCCATTTCCACGCATATTCGGGCAAAGGAGGTATATCTACCTTTCAGAGTTTCCTCTGAGATCTTTAGAAAATGTCCCAGCTTGTTACCTATGGTTTTCAAAGATTCTGGAAGCCAATAATTCAAAGGAAGGGAATATAGTCTATTCCAAACCAGTACTGATGTCAATTTTTCACGTTCCAGGACAAAGTTCATCATCCATGGCCGCATGTAGAGTCCTGCCGCAACATAGAAATAGGGCCCCCCTTCAAATACTTTATCTTTGTCTTCTAGGCTTGTGAACACTGTTGTGAAAAAGCCCTTAGAACCCAGATGTAAATTTATTTCTCCATTTGGCTTCCAATGGCTCCTTATCCAAACATGTAACGCCCTCTTCGTCGACCATAACCCATTGAAATTGCATATGATTGGATGCTCTGTCATATGATCTCTATGAGCTTGTATCACTGGGTTGCTCAATACGACCCATGGAATAATCCCTGACTTGGGCTTGCAAACTCCAACAGTCTTCTGGCAGTCGGTCTTTCACTACTACCTCCATTCTCCTTTTCTTTTCTCATTTCCTATTGATTCCCTTCCTGATCCCGATCTCCGCTTCTTCCTGATGTCCCCTAACTTCGGGCTTCTGGGATTTTGTCCAGTGGTTTTTTGAAATGAATCTTTCCCATGTTCTAACTTCCTCCTGTGACTACTTGGTTGTAGGAGGGAGCAACACTCCCCCCTACGTTCCCCGCCATGGTACCCTGAATCCAAAACCTTATCTTCAACTCCAATGCTAGCCTCTTCGCTCTCTCCCCATGCCCCCTTTTCAGAGACATTTTTAATTTCATAAGCTCCCAACCAATTATTATTAAACTTACTCTTGAAGTATTTAAACATCGAGTCAAACTCTAGGGCCCAATATCCAACCTTGAAATATTTCTTCTTTATGAATCTGTCATGCCATTTAGCTCTTTGTTGTCATATAAGAGCGGTTTTCTATAGAGCATATAATCACATTTCATCTAATTCATTTAACTATAGGAGTCTTTGTTGTTGATCTACAGATAGGTTTAATCACATTTCAACTTCAATTTTAAAAGTTTTAATTTGCAATTCAATGGGAAAACGTACTTGTTTTCCGTAGACTATTTTGTATGGGGTGTGACCGGTTGTAGTCTTCCATGTTGTTCTATATTCCTATAAGGCCTTAGGAAGCCTTTCTGCCCAATATTTTTGGTGAATCCGAATAGCCTTTGTTAAGATTCCTTCCAAAACCTTATTTGTGGATTCCACTTGGCCATTGGCCTGTGGATGATAAGGATTTGATTTCCAATGTTTAATTTGGTATTCTTTCATGATTGACTCAACTAGATTTGATGCAAATTTAGCCCCCTGATCAGTAACTATCTCTCTAGGTATTCCAAAACTAACAAAAATATATTTAAAAAGAAAATCCACTACTGATTGTTTGTTAGCTTTTATCGGCCTTTACCTCGGCCCACTTTGTTAAATAGTCTGTATAGACTAATATGTATCTCTTTTTCTTTGATGATGGATTAATGGGTCCCACAAAGTCTAAGTCCCATTTCTCAAACAGTTCTACAAGAACTTGTGCATGAAGAGGCATTTCATCGGCTGCAATTGGACGAACCATTCTTTGGTAATTATCACAACTTTTCACATACTTTTGGGAATATTTAAAGAGTCTTGGCCAATAGTATCCTAGCTGGAGAATTTTGTAGGTTTTCCTTTTATCTAAAAAGTGTCCTCCACATCGCTCATCATGACATGCTTTCAAGATATATGCCATTTCATATTCTCTAACACATCTACATATGACCATATCTACTCTTGTATCGAAAATATCTCCTTGAATACAAGAGTATTTAGTACTTTGTTTGATCACTTTTTGCTTTTCTTTTGATGAAAAATGTGGTGGAAAATTTATTTTAGACATATAATTGCCAATTTCAGCGAACCAAGGTGTTATAGCTGAAACTGTAAATAATTTTTCATTAGGAAAACTATCTTATACAAGGATGGTCTCATCAGAATTGTTGATTCAAGAAAGGAAATCTACTCCCTGATTTTCCTTTCTTGGTCTGTCTAGCACTGTGATATTAAATTCCTGTAATAGTAGCAACCATCTTGTGATTCTACCATTTGTTATTGGTTTTCTCATTAGATATCAAATAATAGAATGGTCATTATGCATAAATACTTCATAACCTATAATCTAATGACAAAACTTGTTAAATGCATAAACAATTGCCAAAAATTCCTTTTTCGTAACAATGTAATTAATTTAAGCCAAAGTCAACTTTTTACTAATATAGTAAATGGCATATGTTCTTTGTTGTTCTTTATTCCCTAAAACTAATCTTATGGCTGAATCAAAACCATTTGTAGATATATGGAAAGGTAATTTCCAATCAGGTCATCTTAACACGAGGGTTGTGGATTTTTTTTTAAGCACATCAAAACCAATTTGGTAGTTATCATTCCAATAAAACTCAATATCTTTTGCAAGAAGTTTAGACAATGGCGCAATTTTTGAATTATTTTAATAAAATGCCTATAATACCCCCGCATGTCCCAAAAATATGCTTACATATTTTGAGAAGATGAAATGGGAAAATTAACTTCAACCTTTTGTGGATCTACCTTAATACCTAGTAAAGAGACATGATGTCCAAGGACAACTCCTTTATTAAACATTAAAAAACATTTTTCATTGCTTAAAAAAAAATAGACTCTTGGGATATTTTAAATATTGTTTCTAGGCTATCAAGGGGTTCCTCAAAAGTGTTTCCGTAAACAGTAAAATTATCTATATATACCTCTACACAATCATGAGTTAAATCAGAAGAAAATTGTCACGACCGCCCTTTGAAATGTCGTATGAGCATTACACTGTCCAAAAGGTAATACTTTATAAGAAGATGTTCCCCACAGGAAGGTAAAGGTTTTCTTATCTTGGTCTTGCAAGGCTATTTGTATCTGGTTATAGCCACTAAAACCATTAAGGAAAGAAAAATATTTATTTCCAATTAATTTATTCACGACTTGATCTATGAAAGGTAGAGGAAAATGATCTTTTACAATGGCCTTATTAAGTTCCCTATAGTCTATATTTACCATCCATTTACCGTTGTTTTTAGGAACAATAACCAATGGTGAGACCCATTGGCTATCAGATATTGGGTAGATAAAATCAACATCTAATATTTTTTTCAGTTTCTTTTTGACAATTTCCTTCAATACAGGGTTTACTCTTCTTTGTGGTTTTCTAACATGTCTAACATTTTATTGAATGTAAATATGATGTGTGCATGTATCAAGATGGAATTTTTTTTCAATGATGTATCGATTGATCCTGTTGGAAATTTTCCAATTTAGAATTGATGGTTAAAGTCTTTCCATGAGATATTTCGATAACTTTATTGCAAGGATTTGATATTGAATGCATAGGAAAAAATGATAAATAAGTTGATTTTAAACCATCATCAGTACATGTTTCTTGAAAATGTTGTCCTAATAGAGATTGCAAAGAAAAATTTGAGGTTCTCAACAAAGTTAACTCAATTTTTTTTCAGGAAAATTTTCAAGATTTTAAGAAATTTCATAATTTACAGGAAAATTTACAGGGTTTACAGGAATTCCAAGTGTAATGAAATTTTAGAATTTATAGGAAAATTTCCAGGGTTTACAGGAATTTATATGTGTAACGAAATTTCAAAATTATGAGAAATTACATGAATTTTAAACAATTGAAATATTGCAGATTGTTCCGAATTTACGAGAATAGAAATTTCTTCAGAATTTTCAAAATTTTCAAATGGTTCACAATCTTCTATTGTAGCTGATGTTCCACATGACTACCCTGTAAAATACTGTACAAAATCATGATGAGAAATAAAATGATTAATTTTATTTTCATCAATATTTTCTTTGAGATTAAATTATTGTTCAATGGTTAGAAAAGGCTAAATTATTTCATCATCTACTTCATTCTTATCAAACCACTAAAATTTCTTTAATTGTCCTTATGTTTTAGCAGGGGGTACAAAGTAATATTTTTAATTTCGTCACCGTTTGTGATTGTCATATTTCTAGAACGACAACTAATATATGTGTCAGCAGTTGCCAATCATGGTCTTCCCAAAATTAGAGGATGTCCTCCTAATGTATATTTGGGTTGAACAATCATAAAATCAACTGGATATTCCCAAGAGTGAATAGAAATAATGATGTCTTCTACAATTCCCTCAATTTTTTATCTATCATCCAGTTCTAACATTATTGGAGTTGGTCTGATGTTATCTATTTCTAGGATATCCATGGTTTATTTTGTCATCACATTTATAAATAAAAGCACCCAAATGAATAAGTGTATTAGGACTATAAAAAATATTAATTACTATTTTTACAACAAGAATGCCTGCGTCAACAGATTTTTCTGCAACGATTTTTGTAGTCATTAAACTTACCAATTTACCTATGAAATCTATTGTTGATGGATCTTGTCTTCTTTTTGTACTTCTTTTAGTACACAATTCCCTTATTGTTTTGGTATAAATTAGTATAAATTTTATTTCTCGAAGTAAGGGAGTCTTTATCCTATTTGTTTTTTTAATTCATTAATAATATCAAATTCACGGGTTTTTTTGTTTATTTATTTATTTTTATTTTTTCAGAGTTAATTCGCTCAAGAAACAAAGTTGTCCCTGAAGTTTAAGGTTGCTCTTGCAAAGGGAAAATTTGTTTCATTGTTGTTTTCAATTTCTCTTGAAAAGGGATTGTTTTTGTTTTTTCTGTTTTATCTCACTACAAGGAAAATACCTTCTAGTGGAGGTTATAATAAAGGTTTTTAGTGTTATAAAATTGGCAAAAATTTTCAACAAAAAAAAAAATCCGCTAAAACATCTGTTTGGAATAGTGGATGTTTTAGCGGAGGTTTTGATAGAACTTCACCACAACTGAAAAAATATAGGTGGTCGGAGGTTCTAGCGGATGTTCTTTTTGCATTACACTTAATGGAACAAGTAGCATCGGTGCACTACATAAATAAAAGTATCTAGCGACATACATAACTCAAAACACTGAGGTGTTGAATGCAGAGAATACCATTGTAATATATGTTGCATCTGTGCTAAGAAATTAAAAAAGCACCACGACATTCTTCTATGCAATGACACCGAGGCACGCAAAAAATAATTAATATACGGTTCTTTTTTGGAACTTCCAGCATGGATGCATACTGTTTGTACAAACACCCCAGTTCATTAGTTATACAAAAGGACCGTTGTTGTTAGTTTTATAATGCACTGAGCTGAAAATAAGATTTTGTAGGTCCGATGAGTTCGTTTTATGAAAGCATTGGTATTGGGGCGTTAATCTCAAATATGACTAATGCTTGAAGAGATAAATGCACTGGTGCTCTTGTTTCCTTAAAAGGCATCGGGCATGAAAAAAGACACTGACACTGTGCTTTTATATAAGAAAACACACTGGTGTTTTTTTATGTTATAGATGCACCAATTTTTTGAATGAGATTTTCTCTTTATTAGAAACATCGACCTATGACAATGGGATTAGTGTAATTTTTTAAATCCATTATTCATTGAAAAATCGACATATATCTTATAACAATATTCATATAAATTAAAATTTGGTTAGTGCATTTGTATATGATGTTTAGATTAATTTATTATATTATCATATTTCCCATCTCTTCACTATAATATTTAATCATCCATATATTTAATCTATGGTGTAACATTTCACAATGACATTGGATAATACAATAAAATAAATTAAAATTTATTTTATTATATATTAATAATAAGCTCATTTTTATACAAAATGGGATTGTTATTGGTAACCTCTTGCCTTTCAATTAGGACACTATGTCCATTACATTAACCAAAATGTCTAAGTTTCACAGATAATTATTTCAAAAAATACAACATGTTGCATTAGTATCCAAATCGATCATCATTCTTCATTGGTATTGTTGTTAGTGCTTGATCTCTTCCATGACTTTAGTTATTTGGAAGAATGTTTAATTTATTGCGTCAATTGTTTATGTCTTCTTGATCTTGCAATTTCATCCGCAAACATAAAAATAAAGTGTAATGAGTGTATCTACATTGGTGAGAAAAATGAAAATTGAAAAAAATAGTATACATCAATGTAAATCGAATAACAATGTACCATAAAAAGAAGTGACTCATAAATTATGCACATGATTTCAAAACCAAGTCTCATGCTTTGTTGCAACAAGTCTTCTGCTGGCGTAGTTCCATACTTTGTTTCCTACATGTTTTAAACCCCATTATAAATCATAGATTTAATATAAAATATTTTTTTGTTTTATTAATTATAAACTCGGAGAAGTAAAACGACGTGTATACTTACAAATTCCACAATTAATCTTTAATATGCCAACATATACTCAAAACCCTTATTTATCCCAATGCCAATCAATTCTTCTGATGGCTCTTCTTTGTATATTAACGCCTATTTGAAGACATTCAAGGATCGCTACAGTAAAACAACTTCAAATATAAAAAAAAATGAAACCTTGAGTAGTTACAAGGAAATATTACCAATTTATGCTCATAAACTTTGAAATCAACCCGTTTCTTCTTTGTCGTCCTTTTTTATGTGATGAATGAGTTCCGTCGTGTTTTCTTTTCTACAAGAAAATACTTGAAAACTAATATTTAATGCTAAATTATTATTTTTATATGTACAAATTCAATGATGATTACATACATTTGAAGCACATTGTTGTTGAGATGGCTCCTTTTATGATGAAGTTATGTCCATTTTTTTGACCATCTCCTTATACACTTTTTTGGACATTCCTGCTGGCATGTTTCACATACCAACATGTTGATCATTTGGGATCTTCACAATCTTCCTTAAAAAAGTAATAAACTATTTTTATAATGATATGTGAAAACTAAATATAATAAAATCGATATTAATAAATGAATGGTTTGTAGTAATATATACATATAATTCTGGAAAATAATTTTATACAATTAGGAATATTACGTTTCAAATGATTATTTTTTGTTGTTGTATGTTTTTTCTATTGCAAGCTTGACATGTCTCATTGACCATTGATCTGAAAACACTTCCTCTAGTTTAGATATAATTTGGTTCTTAGAATCATTGTATTGATTTTTGTATTGTAAGTGGAAAGTACGTCTATACGTTCATTCCACTAGATCCCTCATAGTTCTATAAAAAAAAATCGAGTTCTGTAAAATAAATTCCCCCTTTCATTAACCTCCAACACCACTCCAGATGAGCTAAGGGTCAATTCATCATCATTTACATGTTCTATAATTTTTCTTTTCTTACTCCCTGTAGAACATTAAACATATATGAATTAGCGAATATTTATTTTGAAACAAACATGGAAAATTAGCCCACTTGTGAATATTAGCCCCTAAAATTTTCCCTGGTGCAAGAGGAACATATCAAGCACACCAAATTTATAATGGTGATTACGAGGAATTTGTTTGACTTTAAAATAGATTTGGTGATGCATTTCTGTTTCCTACTTAGATTATGTGAAATAAATATATATATTTTTATGTATTTATAACTAAATTATTTAAAGTAGACATGTATTTATCATTGTGAACATGATGTAATATTAGCTAGGAGAAATGTGAAAAACATGAATTTTAATCACTATCTTGTGAGAAATATGTGAAAAAAAATAATAGTTTTTGAGTTGTTCATTAAGAAATAATCAAATGTAATATTTGTCAAAAGTTTAAATCTAATATATTATCATTTTTGTATTATTTAACTCATGTTTATCATTAAAAAAGGTTAAATTTAAATCAATACAATAGCAAATAAAGAACCAAAATAGCATCAAAATGTTATATCTTTATTACTCGTAAAAAATTACTTCTCTTTAAGGGAGAACTTCTACAGAAAGTCCCCAACTACAAGTAACTTCACAGCAAGTCTTATGTTACATTTCTTTATTCTCATCTCTAAAGAGACAAATTTCTAATTTAAATTAGTAAGAGTTGCGATAAATATTAAATTTAAATTGCTTGAAAATACCATAACTTTTGTAATAAATTGAATTTTATAAAAATAGAATTCTTTAAGTTATATTAAATCTAAATTAATTGTTCCGAGAGATGATGCTCTTACAATCAGGTGGGGAGAGATGTCGCGTAATGTTCTAGTTTAAAAATATTAAAATAATAATTTAAATTAACAAATTAAAAATAGTAATAACAAAAGAAATTAATGTCGGCCACAACTGCAATACTTCAATTTACACCTTAATGTTATATAATTCTATATAGAGATATAAAGTAACCGAAAGTAAGAAAAAATAATTTAGCTTTTATTATGAGGAAGAAATATAATGAGTAAAAATAGATAATTTACCTTTTACTACAAGGAAAAAATGTAATTTTTTCACATGAGAAGAAATAGTATTATTGATATTACATTTTGTGTAATTCATTCAATGTTCCATTTACATGTGATATAAAAACACACTCTCACACACACACACACATATATAACAAAAAATATTTCACTGATAAGTAAAATATTTCAATTTTCAAATTAAATAACATAATTTTATAGATACTTTATATAGAGAAAAGTAAGTGTGCTTGGGGTGGCTCAATTAGCATGAAGTCTGACTGAACCACCGCGGTGAGAAGTTGGACATGAGATGTAGTCCCTACCAGCTTACCATATATAATATATATATAGTATATAGTATATATATATAAGAAAAGTAACATATTAAATTGAAAATTTTCTATTTTCACTTTGTAACACCCCTCAGTAAAACTAAATATTAATTTATTATAATAATTTAATGAACCAAAAATCTCTACTACTTACTGTGAAGTTTGTGTGGTCTAACGGAATGGCGACTTAGGGTTTTTGCAGAACCTGCAATAGCAGACCTGAGCAGACTTCTACAATATTGTCATACCACCAGCAAAACGGAAGGCAGCACACGAAAAGAAGCAGCGCGAGCATCATGAATACCCCCGAGGGGGAGGATGCTGCGCCTCCCCCCAATGCAAATGATTCTCCTCAGAGGCGTGAGGAAGGAACTAGTTCAGTGGATCAAAATGGAGACAAAGAGAAGATAGATCCACAAGATGCCAAGGCGAATGACAAGGAGAACCCCCAGGTCACGTCAAACACCTGTAGATCGGTCACTGTTGAACGCCCAAAAATAGAGCTCCCAAGTCCTCGAATCAATGCTCAAATCCAGTACATGAGAGATCATGCATTGATAGGCAAATTCATAGGTATGTGGCCAACAGAGAAAGCGTTGCATCGCTAGATAGCAGTGAAGTGGAAGCTGAAAGGACACATAATGTTGTAGCTAGGACCTAAAGGGTTCTTCACGGCAATCTTTAACTGCTTGGAGGACCGAAACAGAGTACTAAATGGCGGCCCTTATTTTTTCAACACAACTGGCATATATTTGAGGGGATGGGTGGAGCGCTTTAATCCAGACAAAGAAGATCTCAGTTGGGTGCCAATCTGGATCTGTCTCTACTCACTCCCAATGGAATACTGGGACGAAGAGACGTTACAAACCATAGGAAATGGTCTCGGTAAATTTATCAAAATGGCAGAGGAAACAAAACTCTGAAGATATACCTCCTTCGCCCGCATTTGCGTTTATATGCACCTTAGCAAGGCACTTCCAGATGCGGTAAGTATTTTTCATGACGATGTTGAATGGTTTCAGTTAATTGATTATGAACATGTGTCATTCAGATGCAAGAGATGCCATGCACTGGGTCACCTGTTTCGGGACTGTCCTCTAAATCAGAAACCCTCGAATACCACTGCCTCTAAGGAGCCGAATCTAACTGGCTTCACTAAAATTTCTAATCGTAGGAAAAATCACAAGAAACCTGCTACAACCCCTAAGAAGCCTCAAGCCAGTTCATCAAAACCCTCTACGAGCAATAGTTTTGAAGTGCTAGCCCGACAAGAAGTACACAACCCTAAGCCCCTTGTCCCATCTGAGAAGGATCCCATGATGAACAACAACCTGCAAATTCTGATCCCAAAAGAACCATTACCCACATATACTTCCTCCATGGCTATGTGCACTGTCCCAACCTCGTACTCGCAAAGAATGGAGGTAGATAACTCGCAGCCTAACCTTTCCAGGGCAACGGAAGCAACAAAAGACATAAGTGACACACAGCAGATGGAAGAAGAACCAGAAAGCATAGACATTAGGGATTTGGACATTCTTGGTCTAGAGCAGGCATGCAAAACAAAAAAATTTGATAAAATCCCAGAGCACCAGTTGGAGAATCTGGAAGTAATTCTCTCTAGAGCTCAAAGGCAAAAATACCTAGGTATTCAAAGTGGAGGTCTTTTGGATGGGAAAAGCATAATCAAAGACAACAAAAAGAGAGGGAGGAAAACGGATCTTCAACGCACCATCCACATTGGGGAAATGCTAGTGGAGTCAAGCAGGTACTCCAAGCTCACAAAGTATTACAACTCTCTCTCCAACCTTCCATCATGAAGTTAATCTCATGGAACATTAGGGGGCTCAATAGCCCTGGGAAATGCAGACTAATTAAGAACATGATAAAGCAAGAGAAGCCCCAAATTCTCTTTCTGCGGGAAACTAAATGCAATTCCATCTCTCTAGACCGAATTGCTGCAAAAGACTAGCCGAGTAGTATAGCAGCAACAGTAGATGCTTCTGGCGCCTCAGGAGGCTTGGCAATCATCTGGGATGCACGCACCATCGAGCTCAACAACATTCATGCAAACAAGCATTTCCTTCAAGCTATTTTCCATATTACAGTAACCAGTATACATGGTCACATAACCAATGTATATTTTCCCCAGGAAGCTATGCATAAGGTAGAACTTCTGAATACCCCTTCCTCAATCAATAGTGATAGGTCTCATCTGCTCTGGATCACTGGGGGAAACTTCAACATGATAACCAAGATGGAAGAAAAGCGGGGAGGTAGGAATAAGCTAGACAAGGAAAGTAACAATCTAAAAGATTACATTCAAAGCAATTGGCTTATTGACATGCCATTCAACAATGGCCTTTTTACTTGGAATAACAAAAGAGCTAGTTCGCACCAAATTGTGTTTCGCCTAGACAGATTCCTAATCTCTGACAACGCAATCCACTTAGGGGGAGGCCTTTCAGCTTCAATCTTGTCACTGATAGGCTCATACCATTGGCAAATTTCTCTCCAATAGTCTCAACCAGGCAATGCTACCCACAGGTGGTTTCGCTTCGAGGCTTTTTGGATAACACATTCGGATTTTGTCAATCTGGTAAATTCGGAATGGATCAACTTCTCTTCGCCAAATGGTACAAGCATGTTCAAATTTCAGTAGAAGCTTAAATACCTCAAGAGTAAAATAAAACAATGGAACCATTCTTCATTTGGTAACATTTTCCAGGCTCAGACTGCTCTAGATCAAGATATGAAACAGTTGCAACAACGAATCATCACAGAGGAAAGATCAGAGGAACTTTCAAAACAGGAAAAGTCTCTTGAAACTCAGATCTCAGAGAGGGCCAAACAAGAAGAAATGCTCTGGAGGCAAAAATCAAGAATCAAGTGGCTAAAGGAAGGGGAAAAAACACAAAAATTTTCCACCGTTCCACTATTCAACGCCGAATGAATAACAATATTACTCACATCCAAAATGAGTAGGGGGTAAAAGTGGAAAAACATGAAGAAATCGAGCTCAAACTTCTCAACTACTTTAAGAAAGCTCATCAACAATCATAGGTGGATAGAATGCAAGTTATAGGAAAAATCACAAAGAACATCCCCAAACTCATCACAGAGGAGCACAACCAGCTCTTACTCAGGTCGGTCGACTTACAGGAAGTGGAAAATGCAATTCATCAACTAAAATAAGGCAAGGCACCAGGGCCAGACGGATTTACCTCCAACTTTTTCCATAATTTCTGGGAGCTAATTAAATTGGAAGTCTGGCAAATTGTTGAGGAATCAAGAACCATGAGGTGGATTCTCCCGACTATGAATGCCACATTCATAGCCCTTATCCCAAAGGAAGCTCATTCTAACACCCCTGACAAATTTCAGCCCATTACCTTATGCAACGTCATCTACAAGATATTTTCCAAAATCGTAGCTTCAAGACACAAATCGCTGCTACCACTTCTCATTTCGTCAGAGTAATCAGGATATGTAGAAGGCAGGCAGATTACAGATGGCATAATCCTAACTCACGAAATCATCCACTCCCTGAAGCACTCTAAGAAATCAGGTATGCTACTTAAAATTGACCTCTCAAAAGCCTTTGACAGTTTAAGTTGGATGTATATTCAAAAAACCCTGTCTGCCTTTGGTTTCTCCCCAACTTGGATTCGTTGGGTCATCTCTTCCTCTTTTTTCTCAATTTTGATCAATGGTATCCCCTCATCACCTTTCCAGCCTTCCCGGGGTATCAAACAGGGGAACCCTCTTTCCCCCTTCTTGGGCAGAAGGACTTGGTTGCAGTATTAAAGCTACATTGTTTTCCCAGAAACTAAGAAGCCTGTTATTTCCTAACACTCCAGCCTTCACCCATCAGCAATTTGTGGATGACAATATGCTTTTTGGTCACCCTTCAATCTAGGAAGCTCAACAATTCAATTCACTATTAACGGACTTTTCGAAGGCCTCTGGCGCAAAGATAAACAAACCCAAATCTCAAATCTTCTTTTTCATACCCCCGCTATCACCCAAGATTCTATAGCTCGTATTCTTGGATTCTCAGTTGCTGCTCTCCCTTCCAATTATCTTGGCGCTCTTATGATTGACTCAGCTATGAAACACTCCTCTTGGAGAATGCTCCTAGAAAAACTGGAGGCTCGATTATCTTCCTGGACTCATAGGGCTCTCAATATGGCCAGTCGCCTTGTCTTAACCAAGGCGGTTCTGCAATCCATGTCGTTGTATCTCTTCTCGATCCTAGCAGCACCCAAATGGGTTCTCAAAAAGGTCAAACTCCTATAGAGATCCTTCCTGTGGGGCAACTCAGATCAAAAACGCAAATGGGCCCTAATCAATTGGGACACAGTTTGCCTGCCAAAGCTTGCTGGTGGAATGGGTCAGCGGGATCCTTACCACAGCAATATGGTTATGGGCGCCCGCATCTGATGGAAATGGCTTACTATGCCATCCACCCCTTGGGCATCCCTATGGACTGCAACGTACGCCAACAGTCGACCCACTAAAGAATTAATCCGAATTTCAGAAGTCAACCCAGGTTCTCTAATCTAGAATGCGACCAAGCAACACAAGCTCTTAATTTAGCAGCATAGCTTCTGGGAAGTGAAGGACGGCAATACAGCAAGGTTTTGGGACGACTCTTGGTAGCAACAACCCAAACTAAAGGATTTGATCTTACCTCATCAAATCCCAGAATAGGAAATGCAAACCTATAATACTGTCAAGCACTTCTGGCTTCCTTCCACATTGCAAGGGCACAGGCAATGGTGTAGCACAGACCACATAATAAGACAAGGAACAGACTCAGCTCAATAGATTCTCAGTACTAAATTAGCAAAGAGAAGAATACAATACTCAGAGGATAAGGATATTCTTAGATGGGGCTATGAAGAAAAAGGATCCTTCACAACTAGGGAGGCCTATCACATCATCATGAAGGAACACATTGTCAAGGACCCTCTCTGGAATAGAATATGGTACCCCAAGATTTGGCCGAAAGTCTCGACCTTTCTTTGGCTCTTATGTCACAATAAAATTCTTACTTAGGACAATCTCAAGAAGAGGAGCTTCCAAGGCCCCTCCATCTGTCCCAACTGCAAGCAAGAAGAGGAAACCACTCAGCATCTTATGAACTCTTGTCCATTAGCACACAAGCTCTGGGAAATGGTCAGCTTTAGATGCCAAAAGGATGGAAGGACACAAGGAGATATAGTTTCTACTGTTCGCAACTAGGCAAGGAACCCATTCAAGAGCAAGTTGTTAAATTCCTTATGGAAGCTTATACCGGGTTTTCTCATGTGGACACTATGGAAGGAGAGAAACCGGCGAATCATCAAGGACCAATCTATGCCCTTGGAATCTCTATGGAATACAGTATGTCAAAACATCAGGGAAACACTACTTCTTCAAACATGGTCTAAGGAAGACTTTCCCTCTCTCCCGTTGGAACGAACCATATGGACAAATTGGAATTTGCAGTGGAACCAAGAAATGATAATCAACGGAAAAACTCAAGCAAGAAGCAGGACACTAGATAAGTGGATTCCTTCTCCCTGTCACATGTTCCAGCTAAACTTTGACGGAGCCTCGAAAGGAAATCCAGGAAAGGCTGGATTTGGAGGAATATTCAGAGATCATAAGGGAACTCCTATTCTAACCTACTTAGGCTCAACTGGATGGGACACCAACAACTCGGTAGAGTTAGAAGGATTATGGCAGGGACTCATTATAGCCCAAAAACAGGGTATATTTCCACTTGTTATAGAGGGAGATTCGCAAATTCTCATAAATATGGTCACCAAAGTGCTGCAGGGAACAACCTCAAGTAAGGTGAGAAACAGCTAGAGAATGGAGAGTCGACTAAAACTTATCGAAATCTAGCTCTCCTCCCACAAAGCGATCAATCTCAAACACATACGCTGGGAGGGAAACAAAGTAGCTGACCTATTGGCAAATATAGGAGTGGAAAGTGTAAAATATCTCCATACAGTACACTCTCTACTCTAGCCATTGAACAACAGACGTTGGAATATCAGGAATTGGTAAAGAATGAAATGGCTCAGGAGGAAGAAGTGCACCTGGAGGTGGGTGATCTCCAAGAACATTAATGGCCACCCAATGAACTGTCAGCAACCACAGAATGGGGAGACCAAAGGGCAAGACCTTTACTTATAGCAATATGCGATTCTGATCAGATCGCATCACAATATTGCATCGGCGGAAACCAAGGGGCGAAGCCTTTACATATAGCAAGATGTGATTGCGATCAGATCGCATCGCAATATCGCATTGGCGGAAACCAAGGGACGGAGCCTTTACATATAGCAATATGTGATTGCGATCAGATCACATCACAATATCGCACCAACGGAAACCAAGGGGCGGAGCCTTTACATATAGCAACATGCGATTGCGATCAGATCGCATCACAATATCACATTGGCGGAAACCAAGGGGCAGAGCCTTCACATATAGCGATATGCGATTGCGACTTGAGCGCATCACAATATCACATGGGCGGAAACCAAGGGGCGGAGCCTTTACACCTTCATATGTGCGATACGATGATGTGGACCCAACGGTATTCTAAATATTATTTGATAATATTTGTTTTTGTTGTTTGCATGATTGACTAGCAAGTTTGCCGTTTTGTTGTCGCTTCTGGTGGTGTTGTGTTGAATCTTTTTTAGGTTTTTGCTTCAAAACATGGATCTGAGTCCTATGTCTGGGTTTCCTTTGGTGACATTCCTGGTATATATGATTGGTCTTTTTGCCATGTCAAACTAGTTTCCCCAATCTGGGGCAGTTTAGACCTTCTTGATGAACACTAGCAACAACGGTTGAGGCGGGGCCTTCGTGTAACTATATTTTTTGTTTTTATTAATAGAATTAGCCTTAGAAAAAAAAAAAAAAATATATATATATATATATATATAGAGAGAGAGAGAGAGAGAGAGAGAGATATCAGTGAACCATGGGCTATGTTTTTTCTTATATTTTCACTTTAGTGAGAAAGATTGAGAGAATTATTATTCCATTAATAGTTGCTTTCTAATTCAATGTATGAGGGATATTTGTAATTTTTTCAATGTTTTTTAACACCCCTCAATAAAACTAAATATTTAATTTACTACAATAACTTAGTAAACCACGGGCTATGTGGAAAATTTAATGTTTAAAGTTTATTTTTATTTTATTTAAAAGTTGGTTATGGCCAGGGAATTTATGAGGAAAAGTCACTGAGTGAAAATTTAATTTACTAGACAGTTAGAGGACATTTACTCCCACACCTAGAGATAAAAAGAGCATTGGTTGAAAGTTTAATTTACCAAACAGTTAGAGGACATTTACTCCCACACTTAGAGATAAAAAGAGCCCAAGATGAGGCATCAGATAGGGAGACTGGAAAGTATTTTATTCCTAGAACAGGACATTTATTCCTCGAACATGACATTATTGAGGAAGGGCGGGACAATGCCACATTAGGGTATTCCTGAGCTGGTTGTAGCCACTAGAAAACCTAAAATAAACTGGTGAGTTAGTGAGTTCCTGGGATGGAATAGTAAAGTCTTGATGCCTTTGGATAGACCTAGAAAGGTTTATGTCTTCTATTATTTTGGAAATGGAAACTAGCACGAGAGAGCGAATAGAGGTTATCGTTCTCATTGGTTAGGAGGTGTGATGGTATTCCTCTATAAATTCCCAAAAAGCCTAAAATTAAGTACTTTGAATTATTGCTTTTTAAGAATAGATGAAAACAATGTAAACGTTTCTTGCAAAAATTTTGTAATATGTAGAGTAATGAATTTGTTATGTAAGAATGATCTTTCTTCAAGGAATTTGTATTAGGTGTATTATAGAAGTATATGAAAAATTTAAAGAAATGTTTGATGTAATGGAAAGAAAATACTAATCCATAAAATGACCTTTCATTGAGAATTCTAGAAATCGGTTAGTTCCAGTTTAATGGACAGAAGTCCATCAATGGAAGAGTCCTTGTTCATGTTATACAATTTTACTTAAACATCTAAAAGGGGGTAATTAGCAGAACCTGAAGAAAATCCAGACCCACCTACTTAAAGGGTAATAACAATAGTTATAAAAAAAAAAAGGGTAAAGGACCTAAAGTGGGAATTTTATAACAGGAATCTAAATTCCAATTAGAGAACTACATTCCTATTAGGTGTGAAACATGGTAGTATAACTATGTTGAATAATTCTTCTATACAGAAAAGAACTATTAATTCAGTGTGAGCACTTGCACAAATTGTAGTAATGGTTCGGAGAAAATCGTGGCAAATAGATACCAAAAAGACACATCAAGGGAAAATAAGAAATTTATTTGTCATTAATCCTATCGAGAGGTTCAACTAAGTCCCTAAAGATATTAGAAGGCCCCATTAACATTTCAAGTCGACTAAACTTCCAATATTAAAGAAGTAACTTTTATTAATGCAAATAAATAAAAACTATGAAAATCTAGACTCGAGATACCAGATATAATAAACTAAAGTCAGGCCTAAAGCATAAATAGGTAGAATTAGCATCTGGTCACAACTCATCCAACATAATTACAAGCTTTGTAGCCCAATGGTGATGTAACATATTCTACAAACATATATCATTTGCAAAGCTAAAATTGAGGATTGGACTATACCTTTCACCTATGCATCTTCACTATGAATAAAGGGTTAAATGATTATGGAAGACCTCATGACTTGAGGGGTAATGACAAATGAAAAGTTTCCTAGGTGCTTAAAATGGGATAAACACTAATCATTCGGTACATTCATGTGGTAAATATTTTTTTTTTTTTTATTTAGGTAATTTTGAGATACGAGAGATGTTACAGTTTAATAAGATTTGATATGTAAGATTTTAGAAAATACTAATAATAAAAATAATTAAATGTATGTCTATGGAAAAAATTATAAGGGGGCATATTTCAACATTTTAATGCATAGAAAGTGAATTATAAATAAAGTATTGCAATGTCAATTACCTATATATTATACTGGCCTAAATCCATCTTAACTCTGGATCTACCAAGTGCCTAGAGAGATCAAATCTCTTTTCACTCTAAATGATGTTTGCAACTCAAGATATGATTTGATCCCTCTCAAAACTTGGTAGATATAGAGTTAAGATGGATCTAGGCTGCAGGTTATAAAAAATTGTGACTTAAGTTTTTAAATATTTAATAATAGATTAAATTTTATAAATCAATATTGAATTAGTTAAATTGTATTTTTTAATAATTTATTATTAATAATATTTTAATTAAAATTGAATGAGTTACACATTTTCATCTTATTAAGAACTAACTAAAATATTTTACCTTTAATGATTTTTTCCTTATCAATATTGGAATATTTTACTAGTTAAGTTAGATTGAATATCAATGAACTATGTAAGAAGTAGAAAAATATTTATAGTAATTTTAAAATCATAGTTTCAACCATACTAAACTTTGTAATTTATAAAAAATATCTTTACCTTTTTTTAAAGTAAGTTGTTTTGCCACGGGGCCTTCATTCAAGGAACTTCTAACATATCAGGTTCGTAGCATACTAAACAATACCTCTAATTTGACTACATATTGGAAAATACCTTTAAAAATCACATTATTTAACCCCCTACCAATATGCACACATTACATCTTCCCAATTTAAAAAACCCCTACTTTCACTAAATATTGTAGGTATCCATTTTTTCATTAGCATTTTTTATACCCCTTTATATTTTTTCATTAACTTTGAGTTCCATTTTTATACCTACCAATATAAAAACCCTTTACCCCCTAATGTATGCTCAATATATTATGTCATTTTTTCCTCAATATATATTATATGAACCCACGTGCTATGGCATTGCTCCCCCAGTGAAGCACCGTGTGTTTTGCATGGAATTTCATATATAAAAGTTTGATATAAGTTCACCAATGCATAATCTGTAATAAATATTATTTCATAAAAATAAACATCATGATGATAACCATCTAAGAATCGTAAACACCATCTAAGATACACATTTGAATTCACTACCATCATCTAATTATATACATCTCTAGCACATATAAGCATCATTAGCTAGCACACAAATATAATAATCTAACGAGGCATCATCATCGTGATCACACCTAACAAAACACAAACATTTTAATCTAACATCACCACACACTTCCTCAAATTAATATAAATCTCATGTCAAATAACTGCTAACACATATACATCTATTTTCTTAAATGAACATATCTATCATGACCTAAAAATATACACATCAACACCAACATATAAATTAAGTACACAAACATGAACAAAAAAAATGCACCAAATATATATATATATATATATATATATATATTATATATATATATATATATATATATAATATATATATATATATATATATATAAGTCAAATAACTACATCAAGTCAAATAAGTGCAATCAAATATCCGATAAAACAGGCATAGTGCTAGGTTGGTCCATAGTAGAACATGATAGATGGTCAACTATTGCATGACCAACATCTGTCGAACTCAACTAAGGTGGAGGAGGAGGTTTATAGTCAGCATGAGTACAATATGATGGATGGTTAACTATGTTTGCACCCTCAACACGATCTAGTGAACTCTGAGGTGGAGGAGGAGGTGGTTGGTCTGCTCTGTCGAAAGAAACATGAGGCACGTCCTCTAACTCTGGCATCTCATCATCAGGAAACTGAGGAGGTGTACTTCTAGATGGATCACCAACACCCTGAAAACCATGATCTGATGGGGTGGTAGTACTAGGAGAATCACGATCTGCTACCCTCATCATCATGATCATGGTCATCATCATCACCACCCTCATCTGATGTATCTGCCATTGCATGGTGTTGGCCTACATCCCTCATCATTGTCAGTATCCTACTAGCTCCAATGGTATGTTGCATAAGAGACATCATCTCCCACCAATAGTCCCTATACAGACCCACGAAACTAGTATCCACAATGATATTTTGAGCTCTCATAGGGTAGAGTCTCACATCAAACAAAACTCTGGCCAATCTATTGCATTATTCCATCTGAACTCGCAGACCAACCTTACAGCCCCAATTTCCCATGCCTCTCTAAGGATGTGCATTACCCTCTTGGCCTTGTCGATCTCCTCATCTCCTCCGACATTATGGAGGGGTAGGCATGTCCCCATCAAATATGTCGATGTCTACAAAATATATAGTATAGAAAAATAATTAGATAATTTCATTAAAATTTTAATTAAACAATTTAAAGAACATGCTAGAATAAATTTTATTCTAATTCATTAAAACAAGAAAATGAAACTATATTAATTTAAAGAAAACACTAATATTACCTCTATCACCTGGAGGCGCAACCACTGTGAGGAAGATGTTGGGACACCCTCTCCAATCAATCCCCACGTACAGAAACTCCAACGTGACAAACACTTGGTCATCCTCACTACCCAGTAGCACCAGTGCCTCGAGAGATATCCTGGACGGAAACTTTGGCAAGCTCCTCCTGGGCATCATCTGCCCCCACATGTGCATTTGAACCTTAGTGATCAGCCTAGGAGGGTGATTGTAAAATGTAGGCTTCGTCTCTGGAAACCTCTCAAAAAATAAACAAAAAATATCGAAAGACAAAGGGAAGGTCTCCCTCTCATGTCTCAATGCACTACATCTATCTAAAGCCATGCAAAGCTGCCTCAAAAAAATGGCATACCATCTCATGCAACGTGACATTTGAATCAAAGAATAAACATAATACAAAAAAGGGAAACTAATGTGATTCCCATCACTACTAGAGTGCCCAATGGTCGTGACTAATAACGAGAGGCACCTAACCTCCTCTACAACAAAAGAAGAAATCTTTAGTTTTCCACCACTGACCTGAAAATTTGATGGATAGACTGCATGCGACCCAACATATCTCTGAGTGTATGAAAACCAATTCTTAGTTGCAACACCATGGGGGACATCATGGAACTGGGTAAAATCCTCCCCTCTCCTAGATAGGCTAGTGACAAAGTATATGTCCTCTTGAGTGGGCCTATAGAACACCATAGGACTGACACAGAAATCTTGCTCCTGGGCACTCATTCGGAGGATTAGATGCACTAATAAAACATAGTGCACCTTTAGGGATGTAGCCTCCTCATAGTACTTTAGGAGGCATGCATTCCTCAAGAGTGCTTGGGTCACTTCAGTAATAGGGAAAGTGTATAAATATATGTCCCTCTCTCTGGCCTACCATGTTCGGACCATATTATATGGGTCCACCTGTTGATCCTAATCATGTTGCTTATATCTTTGTTAATGTCTCTGCTACATGATTGACATATAAAATACATCAGCCTCATACATAAAATAATTTTTTTTTATATAAATGAAACATGTATTTATAAATATGAAAACATAACTTTCAATAAATTAAATTAAAGAGATCACCGGTGCACACAAAACACAGTCATGCACCAACTCCAATGCGCTTTCAACTATAACCGCACAACTATCGATGCGCACATAAGTATGGCACATCGTTGTTGGTTAACAAATTTAATGTTTGATAGTGGTGTGACACACTTATGCACCAATGCGCACATATAACCTCTTGGCACCGGTACGAAACATTTAGGTTATCGAACGCACCGAGCTAAAGCTATATTTTTAAATATTATTTTTGAAGTTTGTTTGGTAAATATAAACACATCAGGTGTGATGCACCAACGTAAAATATGTCGTATATTTATCGGTTCATTTTCATTTAAACAACACAATGCAACAACAGTGGTGAGTTATGTTCACGCACCGTGTTGAAAGGTGTTGGAAATCCGTCAACCAAGGGGTCTCCTTGATGTGAAGTCCCAATTAGATATCACATTATTTGGAATAGGAGCACCATCCGGGGAATCAACCTGCCTGCCATATATTCTTATATATTTTCCTTGGATACAAATTTTAGCACAAGAGAGTAATGCACATGTAATCTCGGATCAACACGTGAGTATGACTTGTGAAATGTTCAGTTGTGGATAATATCAAGGTCCTTCTACTAAAAGGGAAGAGAAAAGTGGGCTCTTTAATTACAAGTAATAGTACTAATCTAAAAAAGGCGATCAATTAGTGAAATAGTTTACAAGAAAGGAGCGATTGTTAAAGAAAATACAACACCCCTTTAATACGGTAAGTACCAAAGCCACTGAAATAGTTCAATTTCCTTAGTACAGATGAAAATAACAATAATTGCAAGCATTCAGATAATAGTCTTACGATATTCACGACATATGAATGAAAGTTTGTTGGCTCAACCAATTTCTGAATTAAGTAAATTTTCTAAGATACATCAAGACAAGTGAACACCAATAGCCCCAATAATGGAGCATTAGAGCAGTCACTTGCTCCTCCAAAACAACTATCTTCCTCTCTAATGCCTGGTAGGAGGATCCAAGGTGAAAATTCCTTTACATGAGCAATGAGGTTGTTTATATAACAAATGGGGTGACCATTCACCTCCCTTGTCACTCTTGGACTACCCTCATAACATTTTGACTTCTCAATGACCTTTCAACTTCCTACGTGAATTTTCATATTACATGGATGACTCTTGCACTTCCACTTTACATTACATTTCTCTAATATTGAATTTAGATAATTCACAAATGATGTGATAAATAATGACTCGTGACTAGACATGACATGCCACTGATGACATGGGTTGCATGATGATGTGGCAGTGTCAAGTTGTCCTTCTCACTACTTTATATTCATTACAATATGTATCCAATACTTTGTATTCAAGAGAGATATTCTTTTTTCTTCATATTTTGCCTCCAAAGGGTTGTGAATCAGATGGAATCTTCATGTGGTCCTGATCTTTGGTCTTCTATTGTAATCCAATGTTCCTTCCTCTTCTTGCATGATGATCACCTTATCTCCTCAGCTTCTTAGGTGTCTTCTAGCATGGTCTCTGTATCCATCTCCTTCATCACCATCCTTTCATGACATAATAGAATACTTGCAAGTGCAATCCACCCATGACAAGGCAGCATCATTCTGATAAAACCCTAGCCTGATATGCTTCATGAAATCACTTGTTAGGGCTAGAACTAGCGACTGGTTGAGTGACTAACTAATGGATTGCATAGTTCCAGAGGCCAAGGTTTGGGGCTGAAGCTTGAAACTATGAAATGTGTAGTTCAGGATGGCTAGGGTCAAAGTATTGCACAGTTATGGGACTTTATGACTCAGGCTAGAGGCTTGAGCCTTGAGACTATGCAATGTGCAGTTCTAGAGACCTAGGCAGAGGGACTGCACAATTGAGGGACTTAAGGGCTCAAGTTGGAGGCTTAAGGCTTGATACTACGCAGTGCATTGTTCTGAAGGCCTGAGCTAAGCGACTGCACAGTTGAGTAACTCAAGAGGTCAAGCTTGAGGCTTAGAGTTTCCTAATGCGTAGTTCATACATGAGAACAGGTTGGGAGACTGTGTAGTTGAGGGATTCAAGGCCACAAGCTTGAGGCTTGATGATTGAATTTTCCCAATGTGCAATTGTGGAGGGAAAGAGGCCAAGTGATTACACATGTTCAAGAGGTCAAGGTTGAGGCTTGATTCTTGAGACTGTGCAATGTACAGAGAAGGATGGCTAGAGGTAAGGATTTTGCAGTTCTGGCACTCAAGGACTAGAACTAAGAACTGAGACTACGTAGCGCACAGTTCCAAGAGGGAAGGTCATGGTTTGAGGTTTGAGACTACACAATGCACATTTCAAGAAGGCTGAGTGAAGTCAAGTTTCCTGGGAATGAAGTTTTTTGGATAAGGATAAGTGTGGGATCAGTGAGGTTCAAGTGAGAAGAGACAAAACTATATCATGATCACACATTCTGAACATTCAATGACAAGACATTGAACACTCAAAAAACAAGAACAACATGATGCCCCCAATGCAACAGTAATGCAACATACATCTCCAAGTGTGACACTAAAGATACAACTTGTGACGAAAGTGATATCGCTTGTGTGACAGTGCATGAAACTTTGGGAATGAGTAAACATATATACATGACTAGTAGGACTCATCAACACCAAAGTTACCCCTTGAAACAAGAAAAAACTCCACTTTACATGATAAGCAACACTTCCCATTCCAAAAGACAATATTTTTTATATAAAGATAAAAGTGTGAATGACACTTGCGATATGCGAACAAAGGTGAAAACAACACATGCCAAATCCAAGATAACATGAAAATGACACTAATCAAGATGAAAGAAAGTAAAGGCGGCAATAAAAAACACGAAAGTGAAGGCATGCAAAAGCGGAAACTTGGAAAACTCACCAAAATAAAAGTACAATCACAGCCAAAAGTGAGATATTGTCAATGAAAGTGTGCACTGACTATAGACATGGGTTGATCATGGAACATGCATAGTCTTTATGGATTATGCTATGTTTGTACAAGCTTGTGTAAAATAATGCACTCATGAACTTGTTGCAGACTGAGTGTGTGCGAGTAGGTGACTTTGATACTTATAATCCAAAAGGGAGCTCAAAGACTAACAAGGCATCAACTAACCAAGAAGTGAATATGGAATGACTAATCTCAAGATCCTCAATAGGCTCAAAAATTCAAGTGTAGGAAAAATATTGGAGGGTGTTTGTCGCAACGAAAACCCTTGGCAACACATTGGTAATACTTCAACTTCTCTGCCTTGGTAAAATATTTGTGTAGGGTCTAGTTCTTCAGGAAGTATTGATTCATCGTTGGAATTACCCTGGCTTCCCCACACCCCATGCATAAACATAGTCCCATTCACTCCTTCTCAGTTGAGCACAAACATTACACCAACAATATCACAATGTTTTAAGATAAGGCAAGGGTAATGTAGCACAGGAGTTTTAGATATTCAAAGTATAGTTTTTCATCTTTGGTGTTGCTCCGCTACTAGCAGGCCTGGACATTACCCCAAAGGAATCACTTCAGGAACACAAAAATTTCTCCACTATCAGCGAGTTTGGACAGTACCCCGGGGGAGTTGCTTTCTTCACCTCCCTACACAGAAAGCCTTTCTCTTCTTTCACCCTTTATTTATTTATTTTGTATAGAACTATGCATTGGCACTTACTTATTTCATGGGTTGAAGAGGGATCCCAAATTATTTGGAGAAAAAGAGGTTGTCCCTTTAGAGAATTATTTATAATACCTTTGATATTAATTTTCTCGTTTAGATTTTCCCTTTTTCCTTCTTTACTTAATAGGATCGGCATGGAGAACACCGAAACATAAATAACCGAGTGTAGGCATGAGGTTTCCAGAATAAACACATATATCATGGTTCGACAGAGAGCTTTCCACAACAAGGATCGTATTTTCCATTAGAACATCATTGAACAAAGGGATAACCAAGACAGAGAAGAAGGTTTGAGAGTTAGCCAAATGTTTTAGTGTCACAAAGCCATTTTCTATTTTCCACATTCTCTTTTAAGCCGAAAGGAACATCTTTCATGCGAAGTCTTATTTAACAAAACACGAAAGAAAATACAAGGCATAAAAAGAAAACAAAACCAAAAGGGAAAATCAAAAAGAGGTTAGAATTAAAACAGAGTGTGAGACAAACTTTAGAAAACAAAAAATAGACTACATAAAATTAGTGTAGGATGAACTTGCAGGTAAACTAATATGCAGCTAGACCTACTCCTGAACTAACTGGCTAGAAGGTCAAGGTTATGTATAATGAAATTTCCAATGTAACCATTGTATCTTCTCTCACCCTTCATTCACAAAGATACAAGAAATTAAATATATATATATATATATATATATATATATATGTATGTGTGTGTGTGTGTGTGTGTGTGTGTGTGTGTGTGTGTACAAAGGAAAAGATAAGAGCTTGAATAACTTGCACAGAAAATTGGAAGTCTTGCCTGTTAGCAGAAGAATGTGTCATAGTCACTACTTCTAACCAGTTTGTGATCTTACCTCTTCGATGAAAATTACAAACAGAAAAACCTCAAAAGTTTCTTTTGAATTCTCCTTCATTTGTGCCATCCTTCTTAGTAAGCATGAGAAAAGACCGAAAATTATTATTTATGATGGAGCTCTCCAAGTAGGATTTCTCCAACCATTTAGTGATTGGATCATAAAATTCAAGACAATCCTCTTGAGAACCTTGAAATATTTGAAAAGATGAATTTCCAATTACAAGCACAAGGTCAAGATTAGAATCTTGTAAGGGAAAATGGATTTTATCATATTCATTCGGCATGTCAAGACAATGAGGACTTGACATAACCATTAGTGAAGATTGAAGTGCCTCAATTGCTTGTCTAGGATCTAGATATTGAGATGACAAACCGTAAATATCAAAGGAAGTAAAATAAACATCATTGAATGTGTTGATGGGAGAACGGTAAGTTGAATGATAGTCATCAGAGACAAAATCATGATCAGATGGGTTGATTAAAACATCAGATGCCCCGTTTGTAATTAACAAGGATAAACCAATTTGAACAGTTTTGTGAATGCTATGTACAATATAACCAACTTTCTTGCATGTCGAATGTGACGAATCATCTTCTCATAATTGGTGAAAAATTGTACAAACATTTTAATCATCGAGAGAAGTGAAAAGGAATTCTAATATAGAAAATATACGAAACTAGTCAGGATGTAATGGATGAAAAAAGGAAATTGATTCAACAAATAAATCAAGCACTTTCTAACACTCAAGAGGATTTCTAGTGTTATGAAGACATTCATAAGAAATATTAGGAGTTTATTACCCACCATAGCACTCAACAAATATGAATTCTTTAGCCAAATAGAATCCTCAAATTGATTAGCTTCACAATTCTTCACATTCAGAAAAAGTTATACACTCAAAACCTAGATTTGATACAAGGGATTTGCATGGGGATGAATTCACCATAGTAGTATGATTATAAAATCGATCTCAAGAAATAGGAAAATTAAAACGATAAATCATAAAATCCATCGAGTTTACATCTAGTGAAACAATACAAATGAAAGAATTGTGCGAGAAAATCCAGATTTGACATGGTTCAATAACTTTACCAGGATCGCGAGAACCTGACATAACCATCAACAAGAGTTGAAGTGCCTCGACTTCTTGAAAAGTTCCAAAATTTTGAAAAGAAAAATAAAAACATTTTATAAATTGAGTCAGATCAAATATTGTATGTGAACCACTACCATTAGTTAAGTTAAAAGGATCACCATTATCTGGATGGAAACTATCTACATCACTGGTTTGATCAGATTCTTGAAATAATTTACTCAACTCATAATAGTTTTTTTATCGCAAGCCTAAGAATGTATGCATCAAAAAAATATCATGATCAAATTAATTCAAATATTTTCCCCCATACAAAGCAAGAGATGATAAGGAATGGAATGGATGTTCTATAATTTCATTATTTTCTTGTTCATCATGGATAACCTTGCTACCTTGTGTTGATTGAGAAGTTAACTTATTAGATGACTAACTTGAAGAGCATGGAGCATATTCATTGTGAGTTGATGCATTACAAAAGGTAGAACACAAGGAATAGGGGGGTGAAGAGGAAGACGTGTTCATAAGAAAATCTTCTTTAATCGAAATGGATTTGAGATCTAAATATTTCGAAACAAAATATTCTTGAGAAACATAAATATTAGTGGATGCACTTGGGCATTCATCATCATATATGTTAATGAAATCATCCTCATCAGAATGATTGTTTCCCAAGACTTGATATTGATTAGGAAAACTGATTGCATTTGATTGAATACCAAGTTTACCAAATTCAGTATCTTCCAAGAATGAGGAAACACCATATTCACACAGAGGATTTTGAAAAGGAAAAGAGAGATTGAAAGAATCTTCACTTTCGTAATTTTCTACCTAAGAAATGTGACTACCCCACACCTAATCACTTTTGGGATTTGGAATAGGTTTATAAAGAAAATGATGGGGCAAGGGGTCATCAGAAAGAGAGGGTAGAGGATTTCAAGAATCCAAATTAGATTCAAGACTAAAATTATGTGTGTTAACACCATCTTGAGGAATGGAGAACTTAGTCTTCAACATAGGCTTCATGAACCATTAGGGGATTTCCTTCATGGGATTTGAGTCATGAAAAACAGAAGGAGGATGAGAAGATGGATTAGTAATTTGATTTGTATATTTTTGAACTTTATTATGATCACGAGGATGCACCCTCATCAGAACTCGAAAATGAGGAGGACGGGGAACAAAAGGAGTAGTAGGTTCCTCCTCTGGAATTAGAGGTATTTGATGATTTACAAGAGTTAGGGAAGTTAAAACATTAGGGGGTTCAGATTCATCGTGCAAAGAGATATGAACCAAGCGCTTAAACGTTTTTTAAAGAAATCCTAACCAATGTTTTTCCCTGGAAATTTGTAACAAAGATGAAGGAATTGATCAGAGAAATCCTCAATTGATTCACTAGGCTTCATTATTAGTTGTTTAATTCTTTTAAGAACATCATGTTTGTCATACCTTTCAAATGCTTTATGGATCTCCTTCGCAAGTTGGTCGAATGAGTGGATAGAAGCAGCATGTATTGTATGATACCATTTCTTAACACGACCTTCAAATGTGAGGGTTGTTATCACTCAGGTTGTTCCCCAAAACTTGTAAGAAAAGGGAATACGACTGAGGTAACCACTAACCAATCTTTTAGATGCAATTTCTAGCCAAACTGCATCCAGAGAGGGCTCTCTCTTTATAATTTAACTTCGTTTTTTGAAATTTTGTGCTAGCTATGGTGTGCAAAGGTTTGTTTTAAATTTTTTGGATGGTGATTTTAAACAGAGCTAGGATGCAAGTCTGAAAGAGATTATTCCATTGGGCAATGGAGTGTATGAAGATGGATTGCTGAGTGTGTTTCTGTGATGATGGGCAATACTACAGAGCAAGATAATCAGTTTTGGAACAATATTGAAAGCTAGTGATTGATGGGATGTAAGCCAGGGGGTAAAGGGTAGTCAAGAATCCTTTATCATGATGGCAGGGGGAAGATGCATGAATATTTTCAAGGAGCAGTGAAGAATTCCTTGGAAATTTTCAAAATGAAAGAATTAGTGGAAACACAGAATGTATTTAAACAAGTTATGGGCTATTCTTTTTCCCTGTTGTTAAGATTTATGGAACATATATGAAATTTTCAAACATAGAAAACACAAAAACACAGTTTAGAATCACTTATTGAGCCAAATAAAGACACAGGAATCCTGTAGCAGAGTCCAGAATCATCAAATCCACATTCAGAAGGTCTAGCAGCAATTCATTTCAACAACCTTTGTATTAATAAATATCAGAGTTACAGCACAGTCCAAGAGGAGAATCACCAACCCCAAATACATTCCTTGGGGGTATTTATACAAAAAGAGAGTTACAAAATATCTTGTGGATAAGATAAGAAGCAATAACTTCCTTCAGCTACTATGTTAGAAATAAATGCAGAAATAAAGGTAGGAGTTATTGTGGTTGTGCTGGCTGCTTTAACTGACAAGATATTTTAGACTTTTCAACACAGGAATTTGGCTAATAGTTGTGTCTTTAATTTTCCTTCCTGCGTTGCTATCCTGATCTTTTCACCTGCGCTTGATTTAGATTTAATGTGTCCTGATCTTTGCTTGAGCTCCTTCCTCCATATCTGCCACATGTCTTGCATATTTGGCCAAGTGTACATAGGCAGAAAGATCCACATTACGTAGGCAAAACTTCCAGCATACTCTGCCACCACTGTTCTGTAGGCAACTGATGTCTTTGTATTTTTACAAGTATTTCATCAGCCTCAGTATACCTGTAAAATTTAGGCTTGACTTCAAAAAAATGATTTATTTCATGTTCTATAAAAAAACAAATTTTCCTATTTGTCATATAAATTTTGTCCAGAAGGAGGCCATGTGTCTTCTGAGGTGCTGGATGATGCAGTGATCTGATTTGTTACATACATGTTTACCCTGTGAGCATATTGTTTATGTGATAACAGTTTTTGATTGCTTGTTAGTAAACTGGGTAGACCCTTCTGCTGCAAGTTCGTGAATTTCTCTGTGAAGGCATTAATGTCCATCTACATTTCTTGACACTTCCTTTCCAAAGTCTGTATAAAATTTCTCATTGTTAGCACCTTCTTCACTGTCAAAATGGTGTCTGCCTTATTCGAGATGTCCAAAGCTGCTAGCTGTTCTTTAGTATCGATATTCAAAAAATGGATGAGCCTATTGGCCTGCTCAGGCATATTCCCTAATGATGCCCTAGCCCATTGAATTTGCTCGTGTGCCCTTTCTATCAATTCAATTTGTTCATAGATTGTCTGAATTGATAGCCATTGGTCAGTAATGGACTAGCCAATCTTGGTCCATAAAATCATTTTAATGTCTACCCGAGGTTTATGCAAGGTGAGATCCTTTTCCAATGATTTCACCTTGTTCTCCAGGGCCTTCACCTCTCTCGTCTTCTCTGCTACTGTTATTGTTGACTTGTCATAGCTCACTTCTAGCTTGGCTAGTCTTTCTTTTGCCTCTTTGAGCTCTGACATTTGAGCTTCTAGCTCTTTCACTTCCTTCATCATTTCTTCCATTCTCATGCTGGTCTCAGGCTCTGTTGTTGTTGCTGCTATAGCATCTGTAGTTGTTGTACCTGTTGTTGGTGTTGGCTGAGTGGGAGGGATCGCTGTTATGTCTGTGGGGGGAGCAGAGACAATTGTTGGAGCTGTTTCAGGTGGCTGGGAGGTCGACTCTCCTTGCTTAGCTTGCAATGCTTTCTCCAACTCTTGCTCTATCTGCATTAGCCTTTGATTCATTCTCATCAATAAATCCATTACATCCTCTTCTGCTTTCTCTTGTGCTAGTTCTGTTGTTTGTGGATGCATGGTGACAAGCAACTTCAATTGCTTTCTAAGGGCAGCAATATCTTCCTCCTTCTTTTTGATCAATGCTTTGATGCCCTTGGCATCCTTGGGATCATGTCCCAACTCAATAATTATTTATTCCAGAGTCTTTATTCGGTTGTCTTTGGCTAGAGAAGAGATCTTCTCTAAATCCAATTGAGCAAATGTATTACTCAATGACTCTTTTAATTGGTGGGCCAGCATTGCCTTGTCTGCCAGTGTAGCATAGACCATTTCACCCATTTGTTTGTGCAATTCTATTTGGTCCATTGGGTGTATGTCTTTGGCAAGGACCTCTAGATTGGTCCTTGTGTAGTCAGTCGCAGACTGTGGTTGCTGAACCTTGGGCTTGAAATGACTTAAGATCATTTTCTCCTCCTTGATGTCATAGGCTGCCATTAGTCTATGTTGTTTGGAGGGTGTCATCTTAAGAAATTGATCATACAACTGAATTCGTAATGACTCATTTTGAGCCTTGATCTCCATAAATGATTGTTTGATGTCTGGTCGTTTCTTGGCTTGTGACCTTGAGGAGGAGACTTCCATTCCATGCTGCCTCTCCCCTTCTTGTCTATGAGAGCAAGCAGAAGTCTGTTGGTTGATGACCCTCTCTCCTCTTGTGCTTTCAGTGATGTCTTCCACAATGTCCTCTTCAGGAGGATCTACCCTTTGCCTCTTGGCTTCTTACTGTTCTGTTGACCCACTTGCAGGTGTGGTCTATTCCCGGTCTCTTTTTTTACTTATCTCCTCAGGAAGAGGAGTCTGTAGTTCTGGTACCTCTGGTGCTTGTGACTGTAGTGAAAGGGCTTTCCCTTGAATGTGCTCTTTTGAGGTAGTTGGTTGTTCTTCCATTGTTTCTTGCTCTGCAACTACCAACTCCTTGCCCTTTGTTGTCCCTGTCGTTGGTGTAGTCCTTTCCGGGGCAACCTGTTGTGTAGTTGTAGCAGTTGATGAGCTTTCCCCGGTTTGTTGTGGTATTTTGAAAGACACCTGCCCAAAAGAATCTAAGTCAATAATTTTTTCCAAATTTTTCGTGGTTTGTTCCATTTTTTCTTCCTCAGTTAACTCTTCAACTAGTGTGCCCTCCACCCACTCATCTTCGTTGGCAAACTTTTCTATGTCAGGGATGCTACAATGTTCATAGGGTGCCAGCCTATATTTTACCCTTATTACATTAATAAAGGCATATGGGTCATAGGGTACCCACCAAAAGCTTCTCTTGAGTTTGAGTGTTTGACCCAATATTTCATCAGCATCCTTCCATCCCTCTTTCTTGTTCATAACAAAGGGGCCTAACTGGTCTCTGAGTTTCAATCAGGCCTTTTTCTTGGTGCTATGAAAGTGACTCAGATCTGAATTGATGAATTGCCTGAAATATTCCAAGGCAAACAGTCTCATTGGCACATATCTGGGCAGCCTGTAGGGGCATAGCTCACAGCCATATATCCTCAGAATAGTGTGATTCTGGTAAAAGTACCAGTCACCTATTTTATAGTTTTTAGAGAGTTGTAGTATCTTTTGCATATCATGTGTCAGTCTAGGAGGAGGAGTTCTCATCAGGAGAGAAGAGACTGGGTATACAAACAAATCAATAAACTCACAATAAGAGTAGGGAGAGTTGCAGACTTTATGAAAGATTGGGGTCCAAAAAATCACAGACCTCCTTTCCCCTTTATGGTCCAATTTTCTAACGGGGAATTGGAAGATATCTGGCTGGTAATATAAGAATAGATGATAGATGTAGGATGAATATTTAAAGATTCCCTCCCTGTCTAGCCTCAACAATTGGTCATGTATCTTGTTGGCAATAAATTTGGCATAGTTGTATTTGACAGCAGGGGGCTGCCCTGGGGTGAATATAGACATCATAACCAATATGGTTTCATCAATATGCTCACTTGTCTTGAACCCGGGACAAAAGATATCATATTAACAACTAATCTACCCATTTCAGTGAAAGATGCATAGTGGAAAGGAGGTGGCTCCTTAGGTTGGTGATCTACTCTCATAAACACTTGGGAAATTTTGGTTATCTCTGAGCTTGGAGAGTTTGGGACCTTCATCCAGCAAGAACTTCATGGTAACAGGAAACTGGAGGTGGGTTGGTTTGAAGTTCATCATCTGATTTATAGAGTCGGGAGTAATATGAAAAAGGGTAGTCCCAGATGAACTCTTAACTGCCCTATTTGTTGGCTCATAGTTCTCACAATAGAGGTGAATGATCTCAGGGAATATATTCACAGAGGGGAGGTAGTATATGGGTAGATTTGATTCCCAAATGCCATAGACATCATTTTGATTTAAGTAACTATTTCTGAGCTCACATACTGCTTGCAGATGGTTTTGGTAGCCTACTAGGTCTTGGATTAGATAGTCTCTATCAGCCAAGTGAAAATGTTCCAACTCTTTGTGGGGTGCATTAAGAGGAGTGATGTTCAAGGCTACTGGACCTTCCATGGCTAAGCTCTGTTGCTTTTAAAATTGGAAATTTTGGCTCTATGCAAGCAAAATGGGCAGAACAATGGCTCTGTGGATTTCTCCGGGATTTTCACCGTTGAAACTAGTTTATTGGCTTCAATTTAGCTCTGTGGATTGAAGTTAGCTGGAGAAACAAGAGTTATGGGCTTATTTGCAACAATGGGCTATAATTATGGGCAAAAGGCAACTTTCGGGGTTTCTTGGAGAATTTGCAGGGCCGAACAAGCTCAATTTTAGCTCACTGGGCAAATTTATGGTGGATTTAGTAAGACAGAGGTTTATGGGGGATTTTTGGGAAGCAACACAGTGTTTTTCTCTTCAAATTATAGGTGTTATGGCCAATTTTACAGAGAAACTAATGAAAACAGGTTCGGGAGCAAATTGTTTGTAAATACTTGTTTTCTCGGTGGAATGGTCGATTTGCAGGCGACCAAGCGAGCCAAGGGGCTGAGCTGTGGAGTCAAATTGCTGGGTGGCGGACTTATATGGTGAGTTTGGTATTTTTCACATAAATTTGCATGCACAGGTGCATACAGAAAACAAATAGAAATGGGTAAAAACAAACGTTTTCACCCCTTTTACCTGAAATTTTGACTTTGGCGGGTTTGGGGTGCTTTTTTCGGATGACGTCAGCATGATGTTATTTTGTCGTGTAGCGGGTACGAATGATGACATGGCAGGTGACGTAGCGGGTGACGTCAATAGATAGGCAGGCGGCAAGGTAGGTGACATCATCAGGTGATGTGGGCATGACGTTAGCAGGGAGGCGGGCGGGTGGTAAGTGGTATCCCCGCACCGCTTTTGGGGGGAAGTGGTTTCGGTTATTTTATTTAGCCAGAGGCTAAACAAGTCTTGATGGGCATGTGGAGGGTTTTTATTGGCCCCAGGTGGACTAATAACTCCCGACGAAACGTTAACATATAGCTATAGTTAGCCAAGGGTCAGGGTATTAGATTTTTTAGGGATTTTGTGTATTTTTACATAGTAAGGGAGGGGAATATACATAGGAGTTATATAAATAGGGTTAGTAGTTTAATATGACTATGTGGGATAGGTTTGTATGGTTTAGGCTAAGTTTATAAAGTGAAAACTTAGGCATGGGGGGAATGAAAGGATGCCAAGTAGTGAATTTTTTAGGAAACTTCGGCAAAATGGAATAAATACTTTTTACACAAGAAATGTGGCTTGTTTTGCCTAGGTGAAAACACATTTTCACTTAGTTTTTCTATGAGATTAAGTGGACTAAAGGTAATGAGCAGATCTCATTGCCCTTGGGGGGAATGTTAGTAAGTGTTTCTTGAGAAAATGGAGGGGGAATTAGTCATGCTCCATTTGTTTTGTAGCCACCTTGCCATGGTACCTTATGATTTTTATGAGATGGAAACTTGTTCCAAAGGAGCAAATTTCTCATAAATCGTGCTTCTATACCATCAAAACTGCCTACCCAACCTAGTATACCTAACATTTTCTTTTCATTTTTATTGGGTGCACTTGAACTAGCAAACCCTGATTCTTCTCTTTTCTTTTAGCTGCCCTCCTATCTAAGTCTACCCTTATCTCTTCCAGGGCTCAGATTAAGCTGTTGAGACCCTTTGCTTCTCTACCTAACTACTTGTCTTCCAATCTTAAACTGTTTGTGCATACAAGTAAAATTCAAACATGTTCTAGCCAGGATTAGACTGTCTGGCTATTCATCAATTGTGACAAAAATAAACTACCTATACATAGTGAAATTCTTCAAAATATGGAACCTTTGCAGCATGAAAATGATGAACATATTTGGCACTTCTCCAGTCAATCATGAAAGATGAAACCTATTGGTATAGGAAGATAACAGTGGCTCCACTTGGGGATGACTTTTTCTAGTGAAAAGTCAAGAACAGCAGGTCAGATGGCCTTATATTCAGTTCTTGCTATATTCTGAAATTTCTCCATTGTTGTTCACAAAATGGTTCCTCTACAATGTCTGTATTTCTCATGAATTCATTCCAGAGATTGCAGCTCTGTTTTGGGTATTATGTTTGATTGTTTCTCATCATTTTCACAGCTCCCAAGTCTGATTCTTTAGCTTCTTCTGATAGGCTTAAAATGCAATACCCAAAGGTGGAACAATTCCTTGCCTTTTCCTCAACATTTGTTGTAACTTATTCCCTACCCTATTGCTGTAATAAACTGCAGAAAGTAAATACTACTATGTACAAATTGAAGTGTTGTTATTTTTAACAAGGTGGCTCAAAATAATGCTTCAGCATTCTGCCATTGACTGGTCCATCATCTGCCTCTGTACCAGCCAGACTTTTCAAAAAGTAGGTGTTGTTTCCTTGTATAGTCTGAATGATAAATGGTCCTCTCCATAAGAAATCAAACTTTCCATGTTTTCCCCTATCTTCTCTTATGGAATCCCACTTTAAAACTTTATCCCCAATGAAGAAATCCTCTGCTTTGGTTCTTTTATCAAATATCTTTTTAAGCTTTTCTTGTAGAACTTGGGCTTTGCGATAGACCTCCTATCTTTTCTGCTGCAAGTGAATGGTTTGATTGATCCTTCTCTGAATATCATTAGGTTCTGCTTGTATCTCTTGTAGCAATTTTATCACTGGGATTCCCAAAGAAGAAGGGAATACTACCTCCATTCCATAAACCAATTGATAGGGAATGGTCCCAATAGATCTCTTGGTGGTCAATCTGTCTGCCCATAGGGCATTCACAAGCTTTTTATGCCAGTTTTTCTTGTTCTCCTCCAAGACTTTCTTAATGATGTTGATCAAACTCTTGTTGGAGGATTCAACTAGGCCATTACCTTGAGGGTAATAGGCTGTAGAATGGCCCAAGGTAATGTGGTATTTATGATAGAAATTAATCATTCTCTTAAACTTAAAGGCAACAGCATTGTCTGTAATAATTTTCTCTGGGCAGCCAAACCTAGACAAGATGTTGGTCTCAAGGAATTGCATGATTGCTGAGTCATTGGCTTGCCTACAAGGGATGGCCTCTATCCACTTGGTAAAATAGTCTATAGCAGTCAAAATCCATTTGTGTTGGCCAGAGGATGAAGGGTGGATTTCCCCAATGAAGTCTAAACCCCATTGTTGAAATGGTTTTTCAGTGGAAATGGGCTTGAGGGGTAGAGGCAGCAACTTTTTCTTGCCTTCAAAAATTTGGCATTTGTGGCAAGAAGTTACATATTTTTTCATATCAGCAAATAGGGTGGGCCAATAAAATCCAGCCCTTAGGATTTTATCAGCAGTTGATTTCCAATACAAAAACCACCACAATCCCCTGCATGAAATTCTTTAAGTACTTTGTCAATTTCTTCTTTGATTAAACAATTTAATAAAACACCTTCATGATTTTTCCAGAAGAGAGCATGATCTAAAATGCATAATTTGGAAGCTTTCATTTTCAAAAATCTTTTCTTAGTTCTGGATAATCCTGGAGGAGCTTGCAGGTTTAATAATACAAAAGATATGTCAGCATACCAAGGTGATTGTAAAAAGGCTTGATTGATCTGTGGAGTCGCCATCTCCTGCTCATTATCCAGTTGATATATGTCAAGGGCTTGAAAGTTAGTTTCAGTCATGAGTTTAGCTAGTCCTTGTCCTTTTATCAGTTTTGTTGGTTAAATTTCAATGTCATATTCCAATATGGTAGCTATTCATTTGCCCCTTTTTCCTTCAATGCCTTCTTGGGTCAAGATGTCTTTAACAACAGTGTTGGGCACATAAGCAATCACATGAGAGTACAAGATGTAAACTCTAAAGTCCTTGATGGCCTTTACAATGGCATATGCTTGTTTCTCCATGATTTGATATTTAAGTGGAGCATCTCTAAGGGCTTTGCTGAAGAAGGCTATGGGTTTTTCACATCCCTGGTCATCTTTTTGAAGTAAGACAACAGTGATTGTATGTTCTGATGCAAAGGAGAATATGATAAAGTCCTTGTTAAAATTGGGGCTTGTGAGGACTGGTGTTTGAGTCAAAGATTTTTTGATTTCTTCAAAGGCTTGCTTAGTTTCTATTGTCCACTTAACCTTGGAGTCTTTTTTGAGCATGTTGTTCAGCAATCTTATTAGCTCAGCCAGATTTGGTATGAATCTTCTTAGAAAGTTGATCTTTCCCAAAAAGGCTTGTAGTTCTTTAATGTTTATGGGGTGAGGGACTTGTAAGATAGCTTGTATTATGTTCGGATCAATTCTAATGCCTTCTTTAGAGATGATATGGCCCAATAATTTTCCTTCTTCTAGGCCAAACAATGATTTCTTTGGATTTAATGATATACCATATTTTCTGCAAATTAAGAATACTTGCCTTAGATGATCTAGGTGCTCTTGATCTGATTTGGAGAAAGTTGTACGGTCATCTACGTAAATAACTAGAAAGTCATGGATCTCTTTAGCAAAAGAAATATCCATGGCTCTTTGAAAAGTTGCTCCTGCATTCTTGAGTCCAAAAGACATTTTCACATATTGGAATGTTCCCCAAGGGGTTGTGAAAGTAGTTTTATCTTGGTCATCAGGGTGCATTAGGATTTGATTGAAGCCTGAGAATCCATCTAATAGTGATATCCTTGAAGCACCCACTACCCTTTGTAGAATGTGATCCATTTTGCGCAAAGGGTAATTATCCTTTAAAGAGACTTTGTTCAAATTTCTTAAATCAACACATAACCTTATCTCCCCTGTCTTCTTTCTAGTGGGCACTAAATTTGAAACCCATTCTAAGAATCTGATTGGAGCTATAATTCCAACTTCATACATTCTCTTAACTTCTTTCTCAATCAAAGGGAGCAGCACAGGGTTGACCCTCCTAAGTTTCCGTTTGAAAGGTTTTTGGTTTTCTTTGAGAGGTATTGTGTGTTGGATTACTACAGTATCATAAGACTTTAGGTCCTCATAACTCCATGCAAAAACATCTTGAAATTCTTTGAATAGTTCAATATACTTGAGTTTTTGGTCAGGAGGCAGAGCTTTGGACAATTTTATCATTTTGGGATTTTCTGCAGTTCCTAAATTACAATCCTCAATTTCTGCGTTTAATGGCTGCATTTGAAGCTTCCTACAGATGTCATTTGAGTCAAAAATGTCCTCTAAAGGAGTGAGGCCTGTAGGTAGAAAATTATCCTTCAACTCAATGACTTCACACTATGCTGCAATTGCATCCTCACCTTCTTTTTCATGAAGTTCCTGTAAATCTGTTTTAGTGAACTTGGTGGGATGTAGAAGTTGGTTTGTTGTTTCAACAGAGATATGTGTTTCAACTTTGTCCATTTGATTGCTTTCCTCTATAGTGTTGGTATCCATTTTTGTGCTTGAGAAGCCTTCTTTCAAAGTCAGGAAATTGTTGATTTATGTGTCATTTTCAAACACCTGCCAGTTTTTGACATTATCTGGTACAGCAGGTCTATGTTTTATTTCAGCAGTGAATCGGTGATTGGGCTTAAATGGAGATTTTCAAGTGCTTGCAAAGGTTGCTAGACTATGGGCATGCAGATTTTGATTCCTTGGAATCTTGGTCCATTGGGATTCAAGAAAGGTGTTGAGAATTTCCATTGTAGCAGCTCTATATGACCTCAGCCTAAGATCATTTGTAATGAAGTTACCCTTTATTTGTTGAATGATGAGGTCAGAGTCTCCCAAAATTGATATTCGAGCTGCACCTAAGTTTTTTATCACTTTGGGCCCTAAGAGGAGTGCTTCATACTCGGCCATGCTGTTAGTGCACCTGAAATTCAATCTAAATGCATGTCCCTCAGCGTGGTCATCCTTCAAATTGTGTATCCAAACCCCTGCCCCTGCTTCTAGCTTATTAACAGATCCATCAAACTCTAGATACCATAGTTTTTCTTGTTTTGAACTGGTATTAGGAGCTTTTTCCATTTGCTCAGTAGGCATAGTTGGATTTACAGTCTCATAGGATTCTTTATGTGTGATTGTCAATTTATTGTTTTCCAAGATTTTGAATCTGAACTGTGGATTCTTTGTCTAGGAATTCATCCTGACTTAAAGTCACCATTTTTACATCATTCTGGGTTTGAATCTCAGTGTTGTATAGGATAAAAGAGTCCATGTATGAATGCATAGAATAAATGGGAAAGTTTTGGGATTTTTCTTGACTACTTACCACATACTTCATCAAAGTTTCTCGGTATAGCCTTTTAGGCTGGCCGAAAACTGAGATAGTGGCATAAGACATGTCTACTTGCAAAGATCCTTGTAGCTTGGTACCCCGGGATCTAGAGAACAGCATTCCATACTTGGGTGGAATATCAGCTACCACCACATCCATGAGAATTTTCTTGGCTGGATATTGGACTAATGACACACATAGATCCTTGATTAAGCCTAGACACCGGACCTCACTGGAATCAAAGGAAAACAAGTCTTTGTATGGCCTTGTGATATCTAGGTCCAACTTCTTCATGACAGATTTAGGCATCAGATTATGTCAAGCTCCTGAATCAAACATTGCATTGCGAAGAACCTTGTCATGGATGTTTAAACTTACATAGAAGGGAGGGACTCCTCCATCTACTATTTCACCATTTGCTTCAGGGCCAAATATAAGTTCTGGTTGATCATCAAGGATGTTCACTGAATCTTTGTTTTCTGAAATTTGTAATGATCTGCTGATTTGTTCCCTAAAAACTTCATGCCTACCCAATTCAAATAATGGGATGGATACTTTTAACTTACTTATTTCAGCCTCCATATTAAAGGGTTTCTCTGTTTGCGTTTTGACATTTTGGGCAGCAAGGTTGTGTTTTTCCACCAGGTTTTCAACCACTGCCTCTTTTACTGGAATGTTATGATGAACCGGAGTTACTTGCTCACCATCTTCCAAAGGTTCTTCTACACTTTCTCTGAGTGGAGAAACAGATGTAGGGTGTTGTTTTGATTTATCTTTGTCTGAAACATCTTCAATAGTTGGACTATTTGGATTGGAATTTGATTTAGGGATGATTGGTATATGAGAGTCCTTGAGTCTAGTTTTGGTAGGTTGCTTGATTGTCTTTTGCTTGGGATCATCAGGGATATCTATTCTCCTACTTCTCAAGTTGTATTGCTTGTGGAATTCATACACAGTTGTTTCATACCCTTGCTTAAAATCAAAGGATTCCCCTGATTTCATTTGACACTGACTAAGAGTATGAGCGACCCTCTTGATCTTCTTGAGTTAGGAAAATTGGTTGGCCACTATTGAGACCCATTAGGTTAATGTGGGGGTCCTCTGTTGGTTCACTAGATGTGGAGGCTTCTACATAGTTTTCTTGGAAGGGAGGCCTTATGTTTTGGTCTGGACCAACTTTTCCTACATTGTGGTTTTGATTTTTTCTAAAGTTTGGATTTCTTGCATTGTTGTTTGGTTGGCTTTCCCATGAAGATTTCCTCTCAATAGTTTCCACTCTATCACCAAGCCTGTCCATGCCTTTAATAATTGCATCAAGTTTATGTTCAAAGGCAGAGGGTTCCTCTTTGAAGGTTGTTCTTCTTTCGGATCTAGCTCGATTTCGTTTGGAAATTAGATTAGCTTCAACACTCACAGCTATGCTCTGCATATCTTAAAGGCTAGGAGGAGCTCTCTCCCTGAGCTGGTAAGCCATGTCTGAGTAAAATCCATCAGGGAATTTGATCAATGCTAAGTCTCATGGTGGTCTAAGGTTTATTGGAATAGCAAGGTATGTATTGTTGAATCTAGCACAATAATCTTGGACACTCTCTTGTGGGCCTCTTTTCAAGTTCTCATATTCAGTTAAGATGTGTAAAGGGTCCTTTTTCTTTTCCCACCTGTTTAGGAAAGTTTAATAAAGGGAATCTGGATTAGCTATTTTGTTTGCAGGGAGTGACCTAAACCATGCCCTTACATCACCAATTAAGCTCTGGACAAAAATTTTCATCCTGACATCATCATCATCAATCTCATAGTTTTCAAAATAGTTTGTCATCCTCTTGGTATGTTTTTGAGCAGTGTAAGTGCCTGTACCATCAAAGTAGGTAATTTTTCCTTGGTAATCATGTGGCATAGCCCCTGGATTGGCAAGCAACTGCAGGGGAGCATATCTGTTGGCCATATTAGCAGGGAAAAGTGGGACAACTGGAAGCGCAGGGATAGGAGTCGAGATAAGAATTGTGGATGGATGGGTGGAAAAGAGATTTTGAAGTGATAAAGGTGAAATGGAAGAAGCTACAGCAATAAGAAGAAGGGCTTGAGAATTTTTTGTAGTAGGTTTAATTTGAATAGGTTTTTGCTGGGGTGTTTCAAGATTTGAAACAGCAGAACTCTCTTGATTTTATGGTTTCCTAAGGCTCTTAGCAATCCGATTTGGATTGTCAAAAATAGCTAGAGGATTTGGGTCTGGGTTTGACCTTGTGTATCAAGTTTTCTTCTTTGGAGCCAGCTTCTAAGTATGTTTTGGTATTTTCTGGGAATATTTGTAGGATACAAGTTTTAGCAATATCTTGCCAAACAAATCTTTGAGACAGTTGTTTAGAATCTAAAGCTAAATTGGAGTTGGACTGAAGTAGCTTTTATTTACTCTTGTGATTGCAAAGTAAAGACAGTTTCAAAGGCTGCCTGGCTGACTTCAGGCTCCATCTCTAGCTTTAGAGATTAGACAGTAGTAACAGACATTCATTTAGGTCCCCAGTGGAGTCGCCAATGATGTTATCACTCAAGTTGTTCCCCAAAACTTGTAAGAAAAGGGAATACGGCCAAGGTTACCACTAACCAATATTTTAGATGCAATTTCTAGCCAAACTGCATCTAGAGAGGGCTCTCTCTTTATAATTTAACTTTGTTTTTTGAAGTTTTGTGCTAGCTATGGTGTGTAGAGGTTTGTTTTAAATTTGTTTGGATGGTGATTTTAAACAGAGCTAGGATGCAAGTCTGAAATAGATTATTCCATTGGGCAATGGAGTCTATGAAGATGGACTGTTGAGTGTGTTTGTGTGATGATGGGCAATACTACAGAGCAAGATAATCAGTTTTGGAACAATATTTAAAGCTAGTGATTGATGGGATGTAAGCCAGGGGGTAAAGGGTGGTCAAGAATCCTTTATCATGGTGGCAGGGGGAAGATGCATGAATATTTTCAAGGAGCGGTGAAGAATTCCTTGGCAATTTTCAAAATGAAAGAATTAGTGGAAACAGAAGAATTTAAGAATTTTTGTTTATGCTATAACACCATGAATTGAACATAGAGTGTATTTAAACAAGTTTTGCGCTATTATTTTTCCATGTTGTTAAGATTTATGGAACATATATGAAATTTGCAAACATAGAAAACACAAAAACACAGTTTAGAATAACTTATTGAGCCAAAGAAAGACACAGGAATCCTGTAGCAGAGTCCAGAATCATCAAATCCACATTCAAAAGGTCCAACAGCAATGCATTTCAACAGCCTTTGTATTAATAAATATCAAAGTTACAGCGCAGTCCAAGAGGAGAATCACTAACCCTGAATACATTCCTTGGGGGGTATTTATACAAAAAGAGAGTTACAAAATATCTTGTGGATAAGATAAGAAGCAATAACTTCCTTCAGCTACTCTGTCAGAAATAAATGCAAAAATAAAGGTAGGAGTTATTGTGGTTGTGCTGGCTGCTTTAACTGACAAGATATTTTAGACTTTTCAACCCAGGAATTTGGCTGATAGTTGTGTCTTTAATTTTCCTTCCTGCGTTGTTGTCCTGATCTTTTCACTTGCTCCTAATTTAGCTTTAATGTGTCATGATCTTTGCTTGAGCTCCTTCCTCCATATCTGCCACGTGTCTTGTATATTTGGCCAAGTGTACATAGGCAGAAAGATCCACATTACCTAGGCAAAACTTCCAGCATACTCTGCCACCATTGTTCTGTAGGCAACTGATGTCTTTGTATTTTTACAAGTATTTCATCAACCTCAGTATACCTGTAAAAGTTAGGCTTGAATTCAAAAAGATGATTTATTTCATGTTCTATAAAAAATAAATTTTCCAATCTGTCATATAAATTTTGTCCGAAAGGAGGCCCTATGTCTTCTGAGGTGTTGGATGATGCAATGATCTGATTTGTTACATACATGTTTACCCTGTGAGCATACTGTTGATGTGATAACAGTTTTTGATTGCTTGTTAGTAAACTGGGTAGACCCTTCTGCTGCAAGTTTGTGAATTTCTCTGTGAAGGCATTAATGTCCATCTGCATTTCTTAACACTTCCTTTCCAAAGTCTGTATAAAATTTCTCATTGTTAGCACCTTCTTCACTGTCAAAATGGTGTCTGTCCTATCCGAGATGTCCAAAGCTGCTAGCTGTTCTTTAGTATTGGTATTCAAAAAATGGATGAGCCTATTGGCCTGCTCAGGCATATTCCCTAATGATGCCCTGGCCCTTTGAATTTGCTTGTGTGCCCTTTCTATCAATTCAATTTGTTCATAAATTGTCTGAATTGATAGCCATTGGTCAGTAATGGACTGGCCAATCTTGGTCCACAAAATCATTTTAATGTCTGCCAGAGGTTTATGCAAGGTGAGATCCTTTTCCAATGATTTCACCTTGTTCTCTAGGGCCTTCACCTCTCTGGTCTTCTCTGCTACTGTTATTTTTGACTTGTCATAGCTCACTTCTAGTTTGGCTAGTCTTTCTTTTGCCTCTTTGAGCCCTGACATTTGAGCTTATAGCTCTTTCACTGCCTTCATCATTTCTTCCATTCTCATGCTGGTCTCAGGCTCTCTTGTTGTTGCTGCTGTAGCATCTGTAGTTGATGTACCTGTTGTTGGTGTTGGCTGAGTGGGAGGGATCGCTTTTGTGTCTGTGGGGGGAGCAGAGGCAATTGTTGCAATGCTTTCTCCAACTCTTGCTCTGTCTGCATTAGCCTTTGATTCATTCTCATCAATAAATCCATTACATCCTCTTTTGCTTTCTCTTGTGCTAGTTATGTTGTCTCTGGATGCATGGTGACAGGTAGCTTCAATTGCTTTCTAAGGGCAGTAATATCTTCCTCCTTCTTTTTTATCAATGCTTTGATGCCCTTGGCATCCTTGGGATCATGTCCCAGCTCAATAATTATTTCTTCCAGAGTCTTTATTCGGTTGTCTTTGGCTAGAGAAGAGATCTTCTCTAAATCTAGTTAAGAAAATGTATTACTCAATGACTCTTTTAATTGGTGGGCCAGTATTGCCTTGTCTGTCAGTGTAGCATAGACCATTTCACCCGTTTGTTTGTGCAATTCTATTTGGTCCATTGGGTGTATGTCTTTGGCAAGGACCTCTAGATTGGTCCTTATGTAGTCAGCTGCAAACTGTGGCTGCTGAACCTTGGGCTTGAAATGACTTAAGATCATTTTCTCCTCCTTGATGTCATAGGCTGCCATTAGTCTATGCTGTTTGGAGGGTGTCATCTTAAGAAATTGATCATACAACTGAAATCTTAATGACTCATTTTGAGCCTTGATCTCCATAAATGATTGTTTGATGTCTCATCATTTCTTGGCTTGTGATATTGAGGAGGAGACTTCCATTCCATGTTGCCTCTCCCCTTCTTGTCTGTGAGAGCTAGCAAAAGTCTGTTGGCTGATGGCCCTCTCTCCTCTTGTGCTTTCAGTGCTGTCTTCCACAATGTCCTCTTCACGAGGATCTACCCTTTGCCTCTTGGCCTCTTGTTGTTCTGTTGACCCACTTGCAGGTGTGGTCTATTCCCGGTCTCTTTTCTTACTTATCTCCTCAAGAAGAGGAGTCTGCAGTGCTGGTACTTCTGGTAATCTAGAAAAGGTACATGAGCATATAGATATGAATGAATCGTTGATCAACTGGTGAAATAGTTCATAAGGAATCAACGGTTGTTAAAGAAAATACAACACGCCTTCATCAAGATAAGTACCAAAGCCACCAAAATAGTTCAATTTCCATAGTACATATGAAAACAACATACATCGCAAACATTTAGAGAATAGTATTACAATATTCACGACATATGTATGAAAGCATGTTGGCTCAATGAGCTTCTAAATTAAGTAAAATTTCCAAGATAAATCAAGACAGTGAACACCACTATCCCAAATAGTGGAGCATTAGAGCAATCACTTGCTCCTCCAAAACAACTATCTTCCTCTCCAATGCTTGGTAGGAGGAGCCAAGGTAAAAATTGCTTTGCATGAGCAATGAGGATTTTTATATAACAAATGGGGTGACCATTCACCGCCCTCGTGACTCTTGGACTACCCTCGTGACTGTTTGACTTCTTAACGACCTTTCAACTTCCTACGAGAATTTTTGCGTTGCATGGATGACTCTTGGACTTCCACTTTACATTACATTTCTCCAATATTGAATTTTCACAAACCATAAATGATGTGGCAAATAATGACTCGTGACCGGACATGACATGACAATGATGACATGGACTGCATGATGATGTGGTAGTGCCAAGTTGTCCTTCTCGTTGATTTGTCTTCATTAAAATATTTATCCAATACTTTGTCTTCATGAGAGAAATGCTTTGTTCTTCATATATTCCCTCCAAAGGGGTGTGAATTAGATGGAGTCTTCATGTGGTCCTAATCTTTGGTCTTCTATTGTAATTCAGTGTCCCTTCATCTTCTTGCCTGATGATCATCTTATCTCCTCATCTCTCTAGGTGTCTTCTAGCATGGTATCCTTGTCCATCTCCTTCATCATCATCCTTTCATGACATAATAGAATACCTGCGAGTGCACTCCACCCATGACGAGACGACATCAGTCCAATAAACCCCTAGCCTAAGATTCTTCATGAAATTACTTGTTAGGGCTAGAACATCTGACTGGTTGAGTGAATAACTTAGGGATTTCACAGTGCCAGAGGATTGCACAGTTCCAGAGGCCAAGGTCTGGGACTGAGGCTTGAGACTATGTAATACGCAATTCAAAATGGCCAGGTGTTGAAGACTTGAAATTCTCTACCTCAACATCGGGGAAAACCACCCGGTCAGGAACTTAGGGCATCTCCTTTTCTGTTTGGAATGGTGGCTCTGACTGGGTTTATGGGGCTAGTTTCCCTTAATAAAAGATATAAAAATGGATGAGATATATAACTGTGGGGCTAATTATGTAAATGAAACTAATAAATAGAAATAAATAGACTTAAAATATCTATCCTGGGTGTTGACGATGTTGGACCCTCCAACATGTCAGGGGATATCCCCTGTAAGAAGTCCCAACTAGACCTCAGACCATTTGGAGGAGTCCCATCGGTGGGTATTAAAGATATTCTTGTGATTGTGCACAGAGGTAAGCAAGATATCCTTTTCGGAAGCAAGTGTGTGACCTTGTAGCGAGTCAAGGGAGATGTATGGGTAGGTTCTAACACACGGAGGGGGCAAAAGAAGTGTGTTCCTTAGAATCAGGTAATAGTATGTAGCCTAAAAGGAACACACGAGTTGAATTGCATCACAATCTGGAAAGAAGAATAGTATACAATCCAAAGTGATGATTTAAACCAACAACACGCTTTCATAAGATTCATACAATCACATACAGAATAGTACATACATCAATGCGTAAGTAAAACTACATACATTGCTAAAGTAACTAGAATAATTGAACTATAATAACAACATATGAATGAAATGTGTTGGCTCTGTTATATTATATAAAGTGAAAATTCCATCCATACATACAACCATGACATCCACTAACCCCAATAGTGGAACATAACATCGCCTTCTCCTCCAAAGAGACGTACCTTCTCTACACAATGGAGAAGCCAAGGCTCATCACAATACTCTCCAAGCCCTCTCTAAGCAATGCCTAGTAAAAGCTTGGCTCCCAAAAATCCCCTTCTATGAATTATGAGGCTTTATTTATAAAAGGGTGGGGTGACCCTTGACATTCCCCTTTGTGACTCTTGGACTACCCTCATGATTCTTTACATTACATATGATTGTTTGTATTCCACTAATGACACTTGGAATTTCAATTTACATCATGTTTACAAAAATGATACATTTTCCACATATACCCATGTGGGATAAAATTGGCTTGAGTCAGCCAGACAAGACAATACTAAGACTCGGACAGCTGTGGAAAGACCATCTCATCAACCTTCTCTCTATGATCCTCAGTGATGAACGGATGCCGTGTTTGATAGTACGCAATGGTTTCCGCATACTCTTTGAAGATATCCTTCTGGAAATGAACTCTTGCCTCCATTGCTTCTGGGTATACTGATTTGGAACTCATGTCCAACTCGTCCTGTAACATACGCAACTTAGTCATGTGAAAGGCTGGACTGACGACGTACATACACATGTTATCTACGCTGACTTGCAAATTTGCACTAGTGGTCGTGAGCATCAACTGATCGAAGTATGCATCGAGCTCCAATTTGATTTGGTTCTTTTATTTGGCCTCGATGAGCATGCCAACTGACAGGGTGCCATACTTTCTCACCATGACATCTAGACTCTTTTACAACTGTGCATATGGAGCTTCCACATTGGTGATGAGCAGCGGGAGTTCCTCATAGTTTTGGATCTCACTTAGGGTGCGTGCTTTGTCCAACTCTACCTGTGGCTTAATCATCTTGTGCAAGTGAAGTGGAGCTCCCTTGTACCTCATTATCCATGTTTGTACATGATCAACTGCAGTGTGTATGTTTGTGAGTGTTCGCGCTATCTTCATGCAATGTTGCTGATGACCATGTAGGTGGAAAATTGCCTTGTGCACAGTGGCAAACCTATCATACAGTCTCCGCGTGACTGTCTCAAAAGTCTATACTTCAGCAAGTATGGCCATCTTCATCTCTACTTTGTCAGATTCTAATGGTTCTTCCTCTCTCTACTTGGTTGCTTGCAACTCCTTAGCTATGTGCTCATTTTCTTCTATCAAGAACCTAACACTCGAGCTCCTGGCTTCGGCATAAGCCTTTGTAGCATTGGCCAAGGTAGCTAGATGTCTCCGTACATATGACACAATCACCTGTTCTTCCAAGTGTAGAGGTGATGCATGCTCATCTGGGGTCCGTGCTCTACATGCTTGTACAACCCTGTGTTTCGACTCATCAAAGGCTATGTTGTACACCTCTGTTCCCAGATGGTCCCCAAGGAGAATGGTATCTCATTGTTCACTCAGGACTTGCTCTATTGTTGGTGCTGGTGAAGCTTGTGGAGTGACCTTGATTGCTTTTGGCATGAGTTCGGTATCCTGATCCTATTCTGGTTGCTCCATCTCCATGTCCATATGTTCTACTTATGTTCATCCTGCAGAGAAAGTTCTTGTTCCTACAACTGCTCACCTTGTTCCTCATATGTTGTTGGTTTAGAGTCTTCAACCTGTATTGGTGCAGTTTGTGTTGTCTGTGTGCCTTGCACTTTCTCCTGTTCTTATTCCTGTTCATGCTCATGCTATGGTTCCTTCTCTCTTCTGCGCAACTCTTGTTCTTCCCTGAGCTTATGTTGGACTTTCTACAACATCCTCTCAGTATCTTCCATCCTTTTCTTCTCTCTCTTTCTTTGTGTTATCCTCCTGTCTTGCTGATGCCTCTTCGCATCTATCTACAAAGCTACCTTTTCCACATGTGGGTCTTCCTTAAACTTCTAGCTTTTCTCCATCTCTATGCCTTTAGAAATATTCCTCTTGCTTTGTCTTGCACAGTTTCGCTGCTTGTTGTGGTTGTTGTCGTTTCTCCTTGTGGTGTTGCTTCCTTGAGTAATGCTAGCCACTCCATTGCAATGTTGACTAGTTCATTGAGCCTAGAGGAGTTGTAACAATATCTCCATGGGTCTTCCTCTCGCCAATGACACACCCTATGGATCCAAGGATAATACACTCTCGTACAGTGGTCCCTGAATAAACCATGTGGTTCGTACGGGTTGAGACTCTTGGTGCCGAACTTAGACTTCTTGAAGTCTTCCACTTTGGCATTTGCTTCTTTCAAACCCCCAGTGGCATACAACCCAATTCGCACAGGAAGCATGGGCCATGGTACCTTCTTCTTCATGTGTAATCTAGATGACAACCCTGTCACGATGTGGTATGAAAGCTCCTGTATTACCAACTTGCCCGTGGCAAACCTCAGCAACACATGCAAAGCTTTCTCCGCACTATACATCCCGATGAAGGCTCCCTCGGGTGAGGCGTACCAATCTGCAATGTTCAACAACACCTCCATTGCTGCCTAGGACATGTAGGGTAGATCTTGTCCAAAGATCATAGTGTACAGAGGGGCGAAGAAATGGTCACATATTCTAGCCATGACTCCTTGGTAGCTGCAATCTGAGAGCAACTTGCAATATATGTTCCAGGCACTTTTTGAAGGTGCCCATGCCCAACCCAGTCTAGGAAACTATTGACGGGCATCGATTGCATCAAGCAAGTATGCAAACATGAAGAACTTTGTTTACTAATCCTTGGGAGGACTTCGAGCATTGGATAGATGGACTTTCAACTGGAGAGCCAACAGGTCGAACCAGTTGAATGGTTTTCCTTCACTTGCCAGCTGATCTAACATAGAAACCCAACTCTACGAGAAGGTTTATATTCTCCCTTGGACATACAAGTGGAAAGCGAAGATGACCAAGAATTTATATGCCTTCCTAAGTGTCTTCGTCTTGTATATTTGGTTTGGTATTGTCCTAAACTTTGTTGGCTCCTTTACCTAATGCTTCAAGATATCTCTTGTGTTCATGCTGCCATTGGGAGTGTAAAACGGTGCATCCATCCTACTCACTGGGAATGGAAAATGATATATCTCATGATAATCCTCCATCCTGAAGGAAGCAATCCTTTCTCCACTGACACTGCTCAGTATCATTGTCTCTCAGGATCAGTGTGTGAGGCAATCTAGTGTATCACATCTATGTAAGGGAACACGGGAAACTTGCCTGCAACCTTGTATAGTCCTAACTTATGAATGTTCACATAGACCAATCAATCCTCCATATTTTCCTCAAAGCTGCCTAAGAAGATGGTGTTTATGTCTTGCCATGTGATCTTGATGTCCTTCTCAATGAACAAGTGTGTGTCTGTGTACACAGGAACTCTCATTGACCCCTGTTCAACCACATCCCTAGTACTACTTTCAACTGTATCTTTTGATCCAGCTCTTTTGGAGGCCATGATACTTGTACTACTGAGAGGCTACTCAAAAAACTTTAGTACCTAGAGACAGAGAAGACACTCATGGCGAGACAATGTCATCTAAAACATCAAACAACTTTGAGAAACATTTGGGTAACAAACTGGTGACTTTTGGGCAAGATTATGCAACACTGACTTCGAGAAACTGGGAGACTGTCAGTTGGAACTATTCATTTCACATTCCTAACTACCAGTGAGGTTGATTGTTGGCTAGATCTGTGTAATGCGCAGTCTAGAGAGGCAGACTATCGATTGAAACTCCGCAATGCGCAGAACAATCAGGTTGGGTTGCTAGTCGAAACTGCGCATTGTGTAGTTCCAATGGGCAGGACTAGGCACTATCTCCCAGGATTGTGTAGAGCATAGCCTGGGGACAGTGTGCGCAACCTCTGTGCAATTCTTGGAGGAAAGGCAGGCCCTTGACTGCCAAGAATGCGCAGAGCTTGCTGGGAGACAGAGGCTCGGGGCTGAGACGACCCGTATTTGCCTGATGAAAAACCGAAAACATGAAGAAGTGAATGTGTATGCGACCCTAGTTCAGATATGAATGAAATAAACATGCATGAGATTCAAGCGAGTGCAGAAATTAGTCAAACAACAAAACCAAGAAACTCATAAAGCGAGTCGACCAAAGGACGACTATGATTTTAGAAATAGTGTTGTGCATGCGACACTAAGGAAAGGTAATGAAAATTTTGGAACAACACTTATACAAGCTAAAATACATTGAAACACCAATGGTCATTCAATAAAACCAAGGAAACAACACGCATACAAGTCAAAAACTAAAAAGCGACAGAAAAAGCGACAAAAGGCATGAAAATCAAAATTTACCCGGAAAAGTTGCGCCGACTGTGCCGAAGGTTCCTAAATGCCTCAAGAATGCCAGAGATCCAAGATCAAATGTGAAGAATGAGCTCTGAGGCGTCGTTTAAATAGATTTGGTGAAATTAGGGTTTATGACGTGCATGCCACAAATATATGAAAAAATGACACTTCGTGGGAAGCTTCACCTTTTGCATGTAACTCTTGTTGCTAAAAATAGATCCCTAAATATAGGGATGCCTTTTCACTTTTTTCTTTTTTATTTTCCAGGAAAAGATTCTCGTCATGAAAAGAAGGATTGCGTAGTTAAAGAGGGAACCAGACACCCTACCGGCACATGCAACGGACAAACAGTGAGGGAAAACTTCTGCATTGTTTCTGGACAAGGAGGCCTTGGTTGACTGGCCATCTCTGCACAATTTTCTAGAGCGGTGATGTTGGGATGCTCTGCACATTTCCAGAGAGTAGTGAAGCTAAACGGTTCTACGCAATTCCAAAGAACAGTGCACCCGGCTTGGGATTCTTTGCACATTTCTGGATGGCAGTGCAGTTGGGCCAGTTTCTGTGCAATTCTAGATGGCAGTGGAGCTGGCTGAAACTATGCAATTTTCCAGAGTAGTGTGGTTGGCCTACTCTACACAATTTCCAGAGCAAGGCTACCTGACCTACTCTATGCAATTTCTGAGTGCAGGGTAGTTGTTGGGTTGCTCTGTGCATTTCTGGAGGGGAAGACAAGCTGCCCTCCAGGTTTGCATAGTTTTTCCCAACAGTTGATCAATCAAATGTGAACCAAGTGTTGGGTGTGTTAGTGGTTCACTGATGAGACAAGTGAGTTGAACACAAGCTTTGAAATTACAAATGAACTCTAATAAACACAAGTACCTAATTAGTGCATGATAGTTGCGATGATTTCAAGGAGGGAGGCTCCAAAAGGAAGTGAAGGAAAAATTTTGGAGGGTGGTTGTAACCGCTACAACACCGGGAAAGATTTATTTGTATTATGACTTCATAATGATCTCACATTAAACATGACAATGTAGATCATCAAGTCCTTTGTGAGGTTAAAAAACAAATAAAGATAACTAATTTAATTAAACAGCTAATTTAATTAGCTGTTGAAACACATTGCACATATAAGATATTGTTGTTCATGCATATACTTGAAAGATTTCAATTAAACACATCAATAATGATCAAGCTTAATTGCTGACAAAAACATATATGATAAACACAATTAAAATAACCATTCAATCACATAAACACAGTACTAATACTCAGATAGTAGTACCCGATATATGTTGACTCTATCGTAATTGAAATAGTAATGGTTATGCTTTCTATTAAGATTGCTTCCAATTATAGTAGTGCAAACCAAAAGATTTCTTGCCAAAATTCATAACCCATTCATCATATTAGTGAAGGGGATTTATAGTCTCTAACGAAAATACAAATATAGAAAAGTAGCATAGAAGACTGAAGTGGTTTTAACAAACCATACTTAAAACAAAGTAAAAGACAATAATAGATTATAGTTGTAACAACTTGACTACGATTGAGATGAAGGTTGCTCTCCCATACACTATCAAAGTTCACATATATCTATCATTTGCTTTAATTTAGGTGGATGATGAGTTTGTATGCGCATCTGTGCCGTGAATAGTGCAACGTTGAGTGTTTGAAGCATATGAGTGGTAGTATTGGAGAGACACCTTAGCATTAGCCACTATGAATGTGGTTTCACTATGAAATGGGAATGGAATTCCAAGTCAACCTTTGACATATTCTTGATTTTCTCAGCCTTCTTCTTTGATGATTCCTACCACGATTTAGTCAACAATTTCACATTGGGAATAGTGTCCTTAGGGCAACCTGAAATCATGTTATCCTGTAATAAACTATCACTGATTGATTCAGTAAGATTGTTGGAGATATATCTAGCACTAAAGATTGCCATTTTTTCATGTTTGATTTTTATTTCCAACTCTTGGAAAATGATCTCCTTTTGTGACTCTACAAACTTAGGGATATCAGCTGACCTTCCATTAGTACTATCTTGCCAGTCAATATAATTAGAAATATTCTCCTCAACTTCCATGTAGTATGTCCTCAAATCGGACAATTGATTCACTAAGGAATCACTTGATTGACACAAGTCATTGATAGTGGCTAATTTATGACAGAAAACCACTTGTTATTGAGCAAGGAGATTGCTTAGTTTCCTTGCTTCCTTCTTGAATTCGGCTATCTCATGATTGACCTTTAATTTCTCAATCTTTTGTTGAAGTTCCTGGATCTGAGTATCCCTGCTTCTTATATCAGATTCATGTTGAATATTGAGGTCATCAAAGTTCCTCTATAGTTCTACAAGTTGTGTTTTCCATTGTTGAGAAATTACTTGTTTCTCATTCTCCAAACCCTATTTTAGCTTCCTAATCCTTTCATCTTTCTCCCTTAGGAGTTGCTTCACTTCAGAGGCTTTACCAATTGTGGCACTGGCATATTCCCCTACGAATTGTGAAAGTCTTCCAAGATCCTTAGCAAGAGTAGCTTGAGCATATTTCCAGATTACTTCAAAGGAAGCATTACCAAGGACTAAGGCCTGGGTTTGTTCAGTTCCCTTCTTTTTCTCTATCTACTAACCATAACTTTATGTTTCAGACTATAAAACACAGCAAGAGGAGGAATATCTTCAATCTTCATAATGACCTCAGAGGTCGGGAATAGTGAAGGGAAATCTACTTGAATGCTTCATGAGGCATAATACTTGCTAAGGTTTTGCAAATGGGGTAGCAAGCTAAGTGGGCTTTATTGTGGGGAAAACTCTACAGTTAAGCGCGCTTGAGCCAAAGGCGATCTGGGATGAGTGACCTCCCAGGAAGTCTTGGTTACCAGGTGGAAGCCCCGAAAGTGATTATTGACGCTATGTGATTCATTTCACCGGTTTCAATTCCACTTCTTCACCCCTGTGAGCATCACTCGATGCAATGAGTGGTAAGTGGACTATTCAAAAATCATGAGAAATTAGTCAGTTACAACTACCTCTCATGGAAATGCTTATAGATGAATGACTTCCTTGACATAATTGAATCCCAAAAAATGATATCTAAAATTGAAAGTTGTAAAATATTATGTAATAGATAAAAAATTATATTGGAAAGACCTAGTAGGAGTTTTATTAAATTGTGTTTTAGCATATGAGGTTGATTGCCTCATCAATCAGCACCATAATGAGGTGTGTGGCAGGCATTACACCTGGAAAGCTATCACACACAAGATCTTAAGAAGTGGATTTTACTGGCCAACTTTGTTTTCAGACACGAATAGAAAATTTGGGGTGTGTCATCAATGTCAATTTTTTTTTTTGAAAAACAGAAGTTGGTAGTCTTCCCTTGAAACCTATTCCATATAAATCTCTCTTTCTTCAAGGAGATACATCCCCATTCAAGTGGTCAACATCATTGGAGTTTAATAGCCACTTATTATTTCATGAAATGGGTACAAGTTATCCCTATTAGACAAATTAAAGACAAGGTTGTCATGGATTTCCTAGAAACATTTTATTTTGTTTTGGTTGTCCTGTAAATATTATTGTTGATAACGCTAAACATTTATGCTCAGTTTCTTTTGATATTTTTTTTATAACTATAACATTAGTCTTGGGCATTAAATCGCTTATTACCTACAAGGGAATAGGCTGGATGAATCAAAAAATAAAAATATCATGAAAAATCTCAATAAGGTTGTACATTAAAAAAAGAGGAATTGGCATGTTGCTCTAAAATATATCGTTTGGGTTGACTGGATTAGTACCAAGAAGTCCATTGGTGCATAATTTTTCCACCTAGTATACGGTATTGACATTGTCATACCATTGTACTTAGGGTCAAAGGTTATGAAATTATTGCAAAAGGTAATGAAGAGTCGAATGACCTACAATGAAGAATTAATCAGATAATTCACATTCAGCAAGAGAGAGAGAGAGAGAGAGAGAGAGTGTGTGTGTGTATCACATGATAGCCAAACATCAAGAAAAGGTTAAAATGTTATTTGATAAATGAGCCAAAGAACAAACTTTTCTCCTAGGTGACTGGGTGTTAAAGTGAGACAAAAGGAATGAAGACCGAGGGAAACATGAAAAAATTGATAATCTTTAATTAAGACCGTTTGTTGTAGATAAAAATGGAGATAATTCTCTCTCTTAAAATTTTGAAAATGAGGTGAATCTTTGGTTTTTTGTTTAAAAAAAATGTAAATAAATAATCAATTTTATAATAATCTAAGTTGTGAAATTCCAACTTTCTGGCACAACCTAAAATTAAAATTTTATTTTATTTAAAATAAAATAAAATAAATCCCAAATGGGTGTGAGGAACGGAGAGAAGGATGTTCCCAAGGGAACGCTTGGGCGCCTACAATAAGAACGTGGTTATGGGATGACAGGTTGGCCTCATGCCCCTCCCATATTACCTTGAGTAAGAGAGACAGTAAATATCGGCATGGGAAACGTCAAGTCATATTGGGTCTTGCGGAGGGTGGTGAGCGCATTAATGTTATGGAGGGTGGCAGGGATGTTCGATGGTCATTCGCCATTAGAGAGAGTTATGGAGCCTGTGTGTGGAGTGTTGGGAAAAGAGGAGGGTGTTGCAGAGGTGATTCGGGCCAGTTGAAGGGTCGAAATTGTCATAGAAGGTTTCGCCGCTGCGAGGGGTGTGGGTAGTTGTCAATTGTCGAATTGGGCTTGGAAAGAGAAATTCTGCAAGGAACGTGGTGTATGTGTGTCTAATGGGGGTGGTTTTTTGTGGCTTCTAGTTTGTTTGGTGCGGTTTCAGTCTGGGTTGGTTGTGAATTTTCCTTTGGTGGAGCGGTATTATTGAAGTGCGCCTCCCCAGCCAGTTCACTACAAGTTCTTGGGTTGTGGGGTGGTTCCATTGGCTAGCCTGTCATGGGTTTTAGTTTGCTGGAATTGTGATGGGTCACTTCAGGGTGGGTGTATGTTTTTGGTTCGAGGTGGGAAATAGATTTGTAAGTTGTGGGTGCCCAACACAGGAGGGAGAGGAGGTTCACCAAAGTTGGTGGTCTTGATCCCTACGTGGATTATTTGGGATCTATTGGAAGGGTAGTCTTCGTCTCACTTAGGTGGTATCAAGGTTTCAAGCATCTGGTCAGTTTCTCACTCAGGGCAGTCCTCAGCCTAGGTGTCACCTAATTTGCGCAGATTAGGCATGGCTAAGTCTTGGCCTCAACTCGAGCTAGTGTCCAGTACTGGTGGAGGGAGTCCAGAATGTCTAAGTGCAAAGGGTTCGAGTTGTGTGGCTTCAGGAGGCAGAGGTGGTGGTCGATCAGACCGTTCTAGATGCGTGGGGTCAGCAGCTTGAGGTGGTAGACGCGGGGGCTTAGATAGGAGTTAGGGCTACCTCGCTCCACCCATTCTACAGTGAGGGGGTTCAGTTCGTTGTGGTGATTATGGGCGTCATGAGATGGTACGTCAAGGTGGCCGCAGCCAGCGATAAGGATGTTGCATGGAGCACTGTCGATATGAGGTTCAGTCAATTCTAGATCGTTTGGAGAATTCAAAGCGGTTTAGACAGAAGGAGCATGCTGAATTGATAGCAACTTTGAACCAAATGAATTATTTCCAAAGCCATACCCAAGATCGTGTTGTGGTGGTATGGCACAGCCATAATTTTCTATCAGAGAAGGTCGAGAAACTAGAGGCCTAGATGGCCCATTAGAGGACCATGTCCAATGCTCCTTTCGTCCTATGTTGCCTCCTAACACAGCTCTAAACAACCTAGTCTCCATCACCTCTAAAGACTAGCATGGATACATGTGTTTTATATGTTATGTTTGTTTATTGGGGCTTATGACATTTGAAATTGTGGACTATGTCTCTCTTTGTTTTTTTGTTTCATTGTCATATGCTTTCGGCGGTAGTAAACAAACTTGGTCAAAATATAAAATTCCTAGTAAAATAAAGAGCTTTTATGCTACTCATGTCAATTTTAATTTCAACCCCTCTCGATCTTCTAATATCCAGTCTAGCTTCGCATGAAGCAACTCGCCACGTGAGTTACGGGTTTTATATTGAACCAAGATATTCATCCTATAATATAGTATAATACGGTGTGCAACTTTGTTTATTTAAAATAATAATAATAATAACTATATAAAATATTTAAATAATGTTTTTTAATAAAAAATTAGATCCCTCAACTTAAATTAATACTTATATTAAATTTATATTTAAAATAAATCTATATTAATACTTAATAAAATTTATTTAATAAAAATTGACACCCTATGTTCGAATCCATTTGGTCATTGCCCGTGGAAATTGTGAGCAAATTCTAACATTTACAACCTTTGAAATATAACATTAAATGGCATTTTGAATGAGATTCATTGTTTTCCTGACCACCGAAGTAATCTAATGGTCGTGGGTGATTTGATCCAATGGTCATACTTCTCTATCAGATGCTAAGCAAAGGTTGTGTTAGTGTGGCCCTCTCCATCCAATAGCATCAAACAGCTAATACTTTCCCCATTCAATGGTCATTAAGGCATATCGTCCGCTATCCCATGCATGCTTCAACGTGGTTTTTACGATCAAACGAGATCGAATGGCTTGCATTAATTCAATCTAACAACTCATATATCCTGTGAGGTGGGAATTTATGGCCTCCCTAACAACCTTTCTCACCCAATATTATAGATATATACGCGTAGTCTAACGAGGCAAAGGAGTTGCTTGGAAAGATATGGAAATTTCGGTCATATTTAGAGAAAATCTGGCAAGGATTTTTGTAAATCTAAGTTATAGTTGTTAAACTTCAAAATTTTAGGTGTCTTAGACGTTTTTGATGGTGTCGAATCCATTTCCACCATCAAAAACACGATTCAAACACTCCCTCTACAAGATTTTTTGAATTTTTTTTTACCTGGATTCCAGCCACTTTTGGTCGTCTGGGCAATTCCTCCACCTCATTAGACGACTCCATATATATATATATAATGGTGGAGAAATGAAAAATAGTTGTTTTTAGTGTGATTTTTTGGATTTTTTGGTGTCGTAATCCGTAGAAAATTTTGAAGTGGAATCTTGATTTGTGTTATTTAAACGGGTTTTTTGACTGTAGATATGGATTCAACATCCTAAAAACCCCTAGGGCACTTTGATTGTGCAGAGTTACCCATCAAACTTGTGATTTCAATAAATTCCTGCCGAATCTTAGAGAAATTAGACAGGACAAACCCACCGGAAAAGCTTCCAAAACAACTCGATTACAATATTTGTGGAAGTTAAAGGCCCTGGCCAAACCCGACATATCGTATTTCTGCATTGTACTAACATGATTGGCACGCGGTCAAAAAAGGGTCATTTCATTAATCAAACCTAATAAATTTTGGGTAAGGTGGCATACTGCATAATTAATACACAGTACCCATAATTTTAATGAGGTTAAATTGTAGTCCACGGGTCTTGGATGGACGGTGATCGGATGCTCTGTTAAGGTACTCTTTGATGTGAAATGACAGGTTCAATTCCCCACCCGATCAGTGTGATATATTAGACATAATGAAAATGTAGTCCGACCAAGCTTACAAAACAAAAATTAAGTTAAATTATAATTTGAACCAACATTTACATGTTATAGAGTCATTTCATTCCAGTTGTCACCATATCCTTTGAAATCTCTGGATTTTGATAAAAATCCAAGCAACCAGGTATGGAAAACTGATAAGTAACCTGAATTCTACAAGATTATTGAAATTATAGTAAAGGAAAATGGTTCTTGACTCCGTAAAAGAAATTTCCATTGATTCTTTAGCTCAAATAAGGGACAGACTAGTAGAAAACACTGATGTTTATACTTAAGAAGAGAATTGAAATCTGGTACCATTCTTAGCTCGGAGGAATGTTTAATAAAAACTAGGCTACTTCAGGCAGCCTTGTCGGTCGTGCATTATGACCATCATACCATTCTGTTACTCGCCGAGAACTCTGACCAGCAATCAAGAGTTATTGTTTGCCCTACGAATGGTAAAGTCTTTTTGGAAATTTCAAAACAAGCTCTAGCTAAAATGCTTAGATTACTCCCTTCAGGAAAGAACATTACTAAAAAGGGTTAAATGAAGAATTTATTATTTGGTAGAAAAATAGAAATTGAAATTCTTACAAAGTCTGCTTAAAAACCCCAATGAGATTTATGAAGCAGTACTTCCCATTTTAACAAAGCTGCTTAAACCCGTATATTAGACTCTGGCTTCGCTTTTAGCTCTCATGCAGGTTTCCCTGATGATTTAAAGATGGATGAAAATATGTTTTTTGTGTTTAAGAGAAGTATTAGCCAATCCTAATTAGCATGTTATTAGTTTTTTAGGATATTTGGCCAGGAATATATATGTTGATTTTAGTACAGTTCAAACTATTCATATTTATGGACGTTGTACTTACTTGATACATTTAATCATCTTTAACTATCCTAAGTATTTTGTTAGCACAAATTTGGTAGAAACATATAAAGGTCATGAAGGAAAAAAAATTGACATATGAACTCAGATACGATCCGTGGAAATTATGCTAAGTAAATTGACCAATTTTCATTTTATTTGCGAGTTAAATTGTTGATGACAACTCCGAATTGGATATCAGAAGATCTCAGAAAAATCCTATGGATAGATCCCATGCCTATCCAAGGAAACCAACATTGGTGATTGGTACCTTCTACCTAATTTTTCTATAAGATGAGTCTATGGTTTTGAAGGCTTTCCTAAATTCATCACCCACATATATTCGCCTTGGAGGTTTCGAGGAAAAGAATGCATTTAAATAAATTTCATTTTAAGTAAGGCATTACTTGCCACACCCTTTAGAGTGGGTCTGATGGGGCCAGCCCATGTGATCCCGTCGTCAATGCGCTCCACTTGATGGTGTACAAGCAAATAATAATGTTAATCAAAGATTTTTTTCATATATGCAAATTTGTTTAATCCGCGTTGAATTAAATGGGGGTTACGGTGATTTGTACGTTGGTTGTTTGTTTGATGGACATCTGTCCCTCCTCGGAATTCTATGAACCCGCCTTGGTATAGGGTTTCACCACCTTCGCGCTCATTTGGTTCATTCGTTATTTCCCTCGGTCATTTGTTATGTGAGCTCTCGGCGGCCTCTTGCAGCTTCACTGTGGATTTTCGTTTTTGTTTGTGGTTTATCCGCCTGGTTCTCTGAGCTGCGTGCTCCTGGTGGTCTTCACGGCTTCAATGTGGTTTCATTTTGTTCATTCGTGGTTTTATTGTCTTGGTTCTTCGAGCTGTATGCTCTCGGCGGTCTTCGCGGCTTCAATGTGGCTTTCATTCTTACGGTCTTGCTTTACTGTTTTGGAACTCGACCTCGAAGTTTTTCGTTCATCTGGTAAAGTTATGAAACCCTGGTAAGGTTTGTTTTCTTCGTGGTCTTATGTTTGTATGTCGACTGTTATGGTATGCTTGGTATATGCCTTAGTATGTCTCCGTCTCTGTGCGTCCTTATCTCGGTTTGTTTCCTGTGTTTTCACGAGTCTTACAGTCGGTTGTTGGTCACATGGTTCCTGGTAACATTTCTCCAGCTCTGGGTTCGATTCCTCCACGAGCTCGATAGCACTGTGGTGGCGAATTCCGTCAATTCCTCCGCCAACTTATCTGGGTAAGTCCCATGTTCTAAGTTGGATATTGGTGTTCCTTTTTTCTCAGTGTCTAACGTCTTCGACTCCTCGTGAGCAGGAAAAACAAATTGGAGGTTTGGTTGCAGTTATGGTTTGCCTTCGTCAGGTAAGCTAATCCGATATATTTTGACTGTTCCCTTCAATTCTCGATTCCTCTGTGTCCCATTTCACAGAACTAATTTCATTTGTTGTTTCTCTTTGCAGGTAGAGCCACCTGAGGGTTTCAGCGCTTGGAAACTCAACTATTCCAGATGAAACATGGGTACTGTCGTTCTGTTCGTTAGTTGTTTTGCCTGGCTTTAGTGTTACAACTATAGGGTCGATATTTCGTTGGCCTTCGAGCCGCTGTCTATATTTGGTTCTTCTATAGTTAGGCACTGTCGTTGGGTTATGGTAATGAGTTGGGGACTTATGGGGTTTGGCTTCCGTTTGTAATCAGTATGATTCATATGTTTGTGAACTGGGTTCATACCTTTGTTTTGAACAGAATGTAAATGAGCAACGAATTTGATGACTGTATTTATATTTCTATGAATTCAACTCTGGAATTGATTTTGGATATATTTATAAATTCACGTACCTGGTGTTTATAGAGTCTGTTTGCTTATCTGGACTTGCAATTTCCGACTTCGTATCATTTGATTACATAAATGATTTTTATGTCTGGTTGTTTGGCTGAGCCGCCTGTAATCTGGGCGTTGTCACTTCTCCTCTGGCTTTGGTTATCTCTCATTTCGTTTTATAACCTGTGGCAGTGCAATAACAGTCTCCACGAAGTAATTTTATACAAATTGATATACACAGTGTTTGGGACGCTGTAGGGATAAAAGTGCACAGAAAAAAAAAAATAAATAAATAAATAAATAAAATAAATAATATATATATATATATATATATATATATATATATATATATATATATATTATTTTTTCTCTTCTTTATTTCTTTTGTCAGTCGAACCTTTACATTGTGCTTTTTCTCTCTTTTTAATAGCAATGTTCTCAAACTGTCACTAACTGTTGTTAGTTATGTTCAATTGGTTACATCAGTTATCCCTCATACGGAACTTTTCATGGTTGTCTAGCACATTTTCTTTTCATGTTTTTACAACAGTAAATTAACTGTCTGGAAACAACGACTCTAACTAATTACCATTGTTCCTAATTACAATTTATTACATTAATCTTAGGCAACTTAATAAAAGAAAGGAAATAAATAATACAAGTATGCTATCCATTCAGTGAATTAATTCCTCCGTCGCCTTCAGAAACCATATCACCTTCACTTTTGTCTTTGCCCTGTCCGCCAGATGCTCCTGCATCAGGCTCTCGGGGTAAAAGAAAATCATGGCTCCGTTCCATGAGCTCCTCCACCAAATAGTCAGCTTTATGTACCTGCGTCGCGTCGAGCCACGAACTGTCCTCCATTGGACGGTCTCTCCACTTGACGAGATATCGTAGATATTTCTTCCTACGTGTCTTCTTAGCTACCTAGGTACCGAGAATCCCTTCAATCTCCAACTTGGGTGTCCCATTCTGGTCGTACCACACTGTCTTCCTCTGCTTGCGTAGTATATGGGAACAAGTCCGCCACATTGAAAATAGGTGATATGCCTATATCAGGTGGCAGCTGAATTTCGTAGGCGTTGGCTGAGAATTTACGCAAGATCTTGCAGGGACCAATGCGCCATTTTTGAAAATCTATCTACCACCACCATCACTGAGTCATACCCCCGCTGCGTTCTAGGCAATCCCAAGACAAAGTCAATGCTGACTGAGTCCCATGGCCTGCTCGAAACAGGTAGTGGCGTGTAAAGTCCAGTATTCTGACTATGTCCTTTTGCCAGTTGGCAGACTTTACACCTGTTCACATATCGTTGTACATCCCTGCACATTCTGGGCCAGTGATAAAAGTGTCTGAGCTGCTCCAAAGTTTTGTCTATGCCAAAATGACCGACTAGACCACCACTATGTTTCTCCCGTACATTATTTTCCCTCATCGAACAGTCCAAGATACATAATTGTCCACCTCTGAACAATAGTCCTTCCTACAAATTGTAGTCCAACCATGGACTTGTATTCCTCAACACGGGATTTTGGCAGGCTTCAAAGGCTTCTTTGAAGTCTGTGTCGGTTTGGTACAAATCCTCTAGATGTTTGAATCCCATCACCTGTATTCTACTTTCCCGTAAGAGCAAAGCTCTCCTGCTCAAGGCATCTACCAGTTTATTGGCTTGCCCACTAATGTGTTTTAACATGAAAGTGAAACTCTGCAAGTATTCTACCCATTTGGCGTGCTTATGGTTTAATTTGTGTTGCTGCATTACATATTGTAACGCTGAATTATCCGGAAATAATACAAACTCGTTGCCCAGCAAGTAGTGTCTCCAATGCTTTAAAGCTTGGACCACGGCATAAAATTCCTTGTCATACGAGGAGTATTTTTGCCTGCTTTCATTTAATTTCTCATTAAAGAATGCCACAGGTCTATCTTCCTGACTGAGCACAGCACCAATAGCTGTCCCACTTGCATCACATAGAACCTGAAAAAGCTTGTTAAAGTCGGGTAGCCTTAAGATTGGCCTCTCTATAATCTTTCGCTTCAAAAGCTGAAAGTTGTCCTCTGCTGCTCTGGTCCAACAAAAACGCTAACTGGCCTTTTTGCTGGTGTCTAGCATCGGCGCGTAGATTTCATTGAAGTTCCTAATAAATTTCCGATAAAAACTTGCTAGTCCGTGAAACTACGTACCTCAAATAAGCTCTTTGGTGACGGCCAATTCATGATTGCTGCAATCTTTTCTGGGTCCATATTCAATTCATTTTCCGCAATTACAAACCCAAATAGACCAGTTCCTTCTACAGGAAAGTACATTTCTTTAATTTTATCAGCAGTTTGTTCTGTTGTAACTTCTCTAGCACCCTTCGAACATGTTGAAGATGTTCTCCTTTCATTCTGTTGAAAATCAAAATATCGTCAAGATAAACTATCACAAACTTGCCAATAAATTCTTTTAACATCTCATTCATCAATCTCATAAAAGTACTAGGAGCGTCGCTCAATCCGAATGGCATGACTAGCCATTCGTATAGCCCTTCATTAGTCTTGAAAGTTATCTTCCACTCATCTCCTTCTCTAATCCTGATTTGATGATATCCACTCTTCAGATCAATCTTCGTGAAATAAGTTGCCCCACTAAGACAATCCATCATGTCATCCATTTTGGGTAGGGGAAATCTGTACCGAATAGTGATTTTATTGATAGCTCGTGAATCTGTACACATCCGCCATTCTCCACCCTTCTTGGGTGCGAGTACTATTGGTACCGCACAAGGACTCAAGATTTCCTCTGATCAGTCCCTTATCCAGCAACTCTTGCACCTGTTTACGAATCTCTTCATTATCTTTCAAGTTCATTCTATACGCTGCCTTGTTCGGTAGGCTTGCTCCAGGTATGAAAGCGATATGATGGTTAATGCTCCTCTTGGGAGGCAACTTATCTGGTAAGTCGTCGACTACAATGTCCTTAAATTCTTCTAACAGCTCCTGAATCTCTGTAGGCAATTCTGACTTTTCTGTGTTCAGCAACATTGTTTTAGTCCTCCTTATAATCGCATAATTCAGCTCGTTTTCCTCAATCTGCTTAACAAATTGTTTTCCTCCTATTAACAATGCTTTCGTTCCACTTGCTTCTGTTGTATCCTCCTCTTTGATGGGTACAAGCGTATGTTTGACTCCATCTTTCACAAATTTGTAACAATTCGTCTTCGCATCGTGCGTCACCTTCCGATCATACTGCCACGGTCTCCCTAGCAGTATATGGCACACGTCCATTGGCATAATATAGCAGACAACCTTGTCCTGGTATTTGCCAATGTGAAATTCAACCTCGCATTGTTCATCAACTAATAGTTGGTGGCCTTTCTGTAGCCACAATACCTTGTAAGGTGTGGGATGCTTAAGTCGCTTCAATCCCAGCTTTTCCACCATCTCGGTGGCAACTAAATTATCTGTACTTCCGCTGTCTATGATCATTTTACAACACTTTCCGTGTGATTTGCAAACTATTCGGAACAGTGCCTTCCGTTGGGTCTGTTCAGCCATCTCCTTGGCTGGCTTCAACAATACTTTGTTTAAAACTAAAGCCTCTCCTGTTTCTGCCACATTTTCTACCTCCCGGGGCTGTGCTTCAGCTTCCTTAGGCTGCGCAACAAATGTTCCCCTCTAGCCAGCGTGCTCGGCTTCCAGGCATTCGAAGGATCTGTGCCCCTATTTATGGCACCTGTAGCACTGGACATTAGTCCCCCTTCCGCGACCATTTCCTCTTCCCCGTTGATATGGCTGACCTCCTCTAGTGCTATCTCCCTTCTCTACTATCCCTGAAGCTCTGGAGCTGCTGCCTTCTTCGTTGTTAGTGGCAGTTCTCCCTCTGCCGTAGGATTGTCCTCATCCTCTCCTATTATTTTGTTTCCTATTAATCTTTTCTTCAGCCTTTACAGCACTCTGAAAGGCTTCTTATATATTCCGTGGAGAGAGAATATTGATCTCATCTAGTATTTCCAGCCTCAAGCCATTCACGTATCTCGTTGTCTTCTCTGGAGTATCATCAGTATAAACAGCCCGCAATTTTACACGATAAAACTCCTATGTGTATTCCTTTACGGTCATACCTTTTTGTCTTAAATTCTGCACTCGTCGATAAAGTTCGACCTGATAGTCTTTAGGCAAAAATCTGCCTTTTAGTTTTGCCACCATCCTTGGCCACTTCCTTATCGGTAGCTTGTTCATCCTCTTCCTGTCCACTTGGACACTATCCCACCATAAAGCAGTGTCATTTTAACTTGGTTGCAGCAAATCTAACTCTTTTTTCCTCACTAATCTCTTCGTTTTCAAAATACTTATCTAACTCACTTACCCAATCCAGCAGAACATCTGCGGATAAACTGCCATCATAGTTAGGGATCTCAGGTTTAGGTTTGCTGCTGGCTAACAGTACCGACCTCAATAGTCTTAACTCCAGGGCTTCTTCCTCTGATCCGTCCGTAGCAGTTACGGCCTCCTCTTCACTATCATCCCCAAGCTTTGGGTCTCTTCTCCTTCCTGCCTTCACTGCTTCTAAGCGAGCAGTAAGGGCCCTCAACTCTTCTCTCAAGCCCTCATCTGCTACTCTACGCACACCTCTTCCACGTCCTCGTCTTTGAACTTCCATATCCCTTTTTTTTTCAACTTCCTACTCTGATACCACTTGATGGGGCCAGCCCACGTGATCCCGCCGTCAACGCGCTCCACTTGATGGTGTACAAGCAAATAATAATGTTAATCAAAGTTTTTTTGATATATGCAAATTTGTTTAATCCGTGTTGAAGGGTTACGGTGATTTGTACATTGGTTGTTTGTTTGATGGACATCTGTCCCTCCTCGGAATTCTATGAACCCACCTTGGTATATGGTTTCACCACCTTCGCGCTCATTTGGTTCATTTGTTATTTCCCTCAGTCGTTTGTTATGTGAGCTCTCGGCGGCCTCTTGCAGCTTCACTGTGGATTTTCGTTTTTGTTTGTGGTTTATCCACCTGGTTCTCTGAGCTGCATGCTCCTGATGGTCTTCACGGCTTCAATGTGGTTTCCTTTTGTTTGTTCGTGGTTTTATTGTCTTGGTTCTTCGAGCTGTATGCTCTCGACGATCTTCGCGGCTTCACTGTGGGTTTCGTTCTTACGGTCTTGCTTTACTGGTTCGAGACTCGACCTGGAAGTTTTTCGTTCATCTGGTAAAGTTATGAAACCCTGGTAAGGTTTGCTTTCTTCGTGGTCTTCTGTTTGTATGTCGACTGTTATGGTATGCTTGGTATCTGCCTTAGTATGTCTCCGTCTCTGTGCGTCCTTATCTCGGTTCGTTGCCTGTGTTTTCACGAGTCTTACAGTCAGTTGTTGGTCACGTGGTCCCTGGTAACGTTTCTCCAGCTCTGGGTTCGATTCCTCCACGAGCTCGGCAGAACTGCGGTGGCGAATTCCGTCGGTTCCTCCGCCAACTTATCTGGGTAAGTCCCCTGTTCTATGTTGGATATTTGTGTTCTTTTTTTCTCAGTTTCTAACGTATTCGGCTCCTCGTGAGCAGGAAAAACAAATTGGAGGTGTGGTTGCAGTTACGGTTTGCCTCTGTTAGGTAAGCTAATCCAATATATTTTGACTGTTCCCTTCAATTCTCGATTCCTCTGTGTCCCATTTCACAGAACTAATTTCGTTTGTCGTTTCTCTTTGCAGGTAGATCCACCCAAGGGTTTCGGCGATTGGAAACTCAATTGTTCCAGATGAAACACGGGTACTGTCGTTCTGTTCGTTAGTTGTTTTGCCTGGCTTTAGTGTTACAACTGTAGGGTCGATATTTCGTTGGCCTTCGAACCGCTGTCTGTATTTGGTTCCCCTGTAGTTAGGCACCGTCGTTGGGTTATGGTAATGAGTTGGGGACTTATGGGGTTTGGCTTCCATTTGTAATCAGTATGATTCATATGTTTGTGAACTGGGTTCGTTCCTTTGTTTTGAACAGAATGTAAATGAGCAACGAATTTGATGACTGTATTTATATTTCTATGAATTCAACTCTGGAATTGATTTGGGCTATATTTATAAATTCGCGTACCTGGTGTTTACAAAGTTTGTTTGCTTATCTGGACTTGCAATTTCTGAATTCATATCGTTTGATTACATAAATAATTTTTATGTCTAGTTGTTTGGATGAGCTTCCTATAATCTGGGCGCTGTCACTTCTCCTCTGGCTTTGGTTATCTCTCCTGTCGTTTTATAACCTGTGGCAGTGCAATAACAGTCTCCGCGAAGTAATTTTATACAAATTGATATACACAGTGTTTGGGACGCTATAGGGATGAATGCGCACAGAAAAAAAAAAATTTATATTTTTTCTCTTCTTTATTTCTTTTGTCAGTCGAACCTTTACATTGTGCTTTTTCTTTCTTTTTAATAGCAGTGTTCTCAAACTGTCGTTAACTGCTGTTGGTTATGTTCAATTGGTTACATCAGTTATTCCTCATACGGAACTTTTCATGGTTGTCTAGCACATTTTCTTTTCATGTTTTTACAACAGTAAATTAACTATTTGGAAACAACGACTCTAACTAATTACTACTGTTCTTAATCACAATTTAATCTTAGGCAACTTAATAAAAGAAAGGAAATAAATTATAAAAAAACAAGTATGCTATCCATTCAGTGAATTAATTCCTCCGTCCCCTTCAGAAACCATATCACCTTCACTTTTGTCTTTGCCCTGTCAGCCAAATGCTCCTACATCAGGGTCCTTTAGAGTGGGTTCTTTAATGATTAAGCACAAATCGTCCCTAGAAATTATTAAGAAGGAATGAATGATTTATCAACTCTAAGAATATTCATATTGGTATTATGATCCTCTACATATCATAGCATATGCAAGAAGGCAAGTTGGTTTATCCATGTATATTTGTGACTGAAAGCCAAAAATAGAAAAATTAGCTAATGCTGACTTATTGTCTCATAATGATGACATCCAGTTGATATGCAAGTACTCAAAGAAGTCATCACTGAGTCTACACAAATAGAAGCAAACCTTTTCAAAGGTATTATGCCATTCCAAGAGGCAGATTAGAGTGTCCATTAGAAGACAAATGTCGGAGGTGACAACCTTCAGGTAGACTTGTTGAAAAGGACAGTAGATGCAATCATGCCTGATGAGGCACAACTTTCATCAAAAGAAAAGGTTGATGACCATGGTGTTGATATTTCCACTTTTCAAAATGCAAATGAAGAGTTATTGAAACAGATGACAAAGTTGAAGTTGTGGTCATCTTTCTAAAGTCTAAAAAAAGGAATGTGAAAAGTCCCTAGACCCAAGTGCCAGTTACCACTCCAAAGAAGACGCCCAAAGTTTCTAAGTCGTCCTCAAAAAACAAAATGTTGTTGAAAGATGATTTTAGTTTATTTCTATTTAATTTTACTTTATCATGTAATTTTAATTTTGCAGTTACTAAGACAGTTGCTCAAGCAAAGTTGAATTTCTATTTTTAAATGACCTTGTTTTTCATTTGACGGTGTCAGCTTTTAGGAGAAAGAAACTTATCTTTTATTGTCTGACTATACATGTTGTACTAACCAATTTGTTAAAATTATATATTATGTATTTTAAATACATAGTTTTTTTGTTTTATTTTATTGTTTTTGTTACCTGTCCTGAAATAAACTTGTGAGTTATTAATTGACATGATCGATTCACTTAGAAACTGATGTGATTTATTTATTCTCATACATATACATATTATCTTGAATGCTCGAATTTAAATATTTGGTTGATCTTTCTATTAATTGAATGTGCTACTGCATGACATTACTTATCAGTAGTTTATCTAAATATCATATAATATGAGCACATATGTTTGTATTTTCTTTTTGCCTTTATTGAGTTATTGGTACAAACTTATTTTGAGAAAGATTAAGTCAACAACAGACATGATCATTGTTGGTTTGTTATTGTCTTTCATGAATTCATTTATCTGTCAATATATATTATTGTTGGATTATATATTTTCATATATCTGTTTTATGTGTTGTGGGAAGGTAGTACAATCATGAAGTTGGATTTTGTCTCATTGGCATTATAGCAGATAGCATAATACTCAAACTATATGAGTACTTAGGGTTTGTTCACCTTTTTTTGGTTGTAAAGTTTAGCTATATTTTTGTGTCTTATTTTCGTGATGTATTAATTATTTAAATTGCATATTGAATCTTTCATTTGACTCACAAATCTCATGTTGTTTGTAAGTATACTTCGCATCTAAAGCTTAATCATTTACACTTCTGCTTGTTATCTATAGTATGGCCAAATCAAAAGATTTATCATTAAATATCTAAATATATAAATAACAAGGAATACCCCTGAAGTTAAGGGAGGTCATCCCTTTAACCTAAAGCGGGAGGACATTAATTGATCCAAGTGGATGTTGGTGGCCACCCACCTATCCCATTTGGACCCCCGCAACTGTCTCTTTCAGTTTTTCAGTTTCCTTAATTGTAGCACAACTTACTATTTTTAGCAGTTTTTCGGTTCCTGAACTTCCGGAGCCATTTTGAGGCCCTAAACGACGTTTTTTGGGGAATC
>APFE030262324.1:1126-12002 GCA_000404065.3 Pinus taeda
GTGGAAAAGACGTTCCCCCTCCTCTGGCTCTTCGGGCTCATTCTTCTGGATCTTGGCAGTGGCAACAGTGGTGCTGGGATCCACATCAATGATATGCTTCCCTTTGCCATTTTCCTTGTTGGGTTCTGGCTCAGGGTTGAACATGTATCTGATTCGGAAGCCTTCAACTCGGCCACCAATGACTGCTTGGTCCTACACTCACTTGTGTTATGAGTGGGACTCTTGTGGAACTCACACCACTTTCCTGTGTCCTTCTTCGGCTTCATGGTGTTTTTCTTTTCTTGCGACTTCGACGGGTTGTCTTGGGTCACCACGCCTTGGCTTTTTCCTTTGGTCTTCGGATTTGCAGATCCAAAGTCTTGCTTCTTCTGTTTGAATTTTTGCTCAATTTTGACAGCGTATCGGTATGCCGTTCCGAGCGTGGAGATGTTCAAGAACTCCATATCTTCCTGGATGTATTTGTGTAGGTAGTCACGGTATTTGAGTATGAGATGCAGCTCAGAATCCTTGATACCCAACTGTGTGCGAAGGGTATGAAAAATGTTTGTGAATTCTGGCACATCTTGGTCTCGTCCCTACCGCAGTGTGGTCCATTTGATGTATTTGTCCTCATATTAGCTTTTGACAGGGTAATACTGCTCCTTGATGGCATCAAGGAATGAATCCCAAGTGGGTGCAGCTAAAAATAGTGGGCCCGTACTTTCATTCTTCTGCTCGCAATAGGTTTCCCACCAGTCCTTGACGTGGGGGGTTGCTTTGAGAAGAGCGAAAACAATGTTTTCCCGAATTGAAAATTCATGAACAGAAAAATACCCATCTAGTAGATTTAACCATTTATCTACGACATCTGCATCTATTTGACCCTCGAAGATGGGGATTTCAAAATTAACATGTACCATAAACGATGTGGCATTTCCAGAGTAGCTGTTGGAAGCCGATGCGTCACCTTTGGGTAGCCGCTGAAGGATCTACCCAAAGCTATCCATCATTGCGTTCCTTTGTCACTCGAGGGCTTCTTCGAGTAAGATTTTGATAGGATCTCCTGCCCCCTCATCTTTCTTTTCATCCGCCATGGCAGGCCGTCAGGATTTGCGACGCTGGTCTTGCAAAGGTTCGACCAGTTCAAGCCCTAACACCTTATATCCGGACCTCGTTGGGGACATGCAAAGAAAAACAGAGAAAAAGCAGACTGTTATGATACCAATGATCCGACTTTAAACATGAATGCAACAAATCACATAGATAACCATATACACAAAGATGCAACAGAAATAATGCTTCATTTCATCAATGGAAAATACTGAAATATGCTTACAACCAGAAATGGAAATAAACCAGCTAGGGCGATGGTAGCTTATCTCTGAGAAGAGATGTGGCGGCTATATGCCTCTGATCTATGTTATAATGAGGCTCGAAGGCCTATTTATTGTTGAGAAACAATGGAAAACCCTTCACATCCCAAAACCTAACCATAGAAGATGAAATGGAAAATTGTGGGCCTTGTTTAATTGGTACATCAATTTCCCGGGGTCGTAACTTTGGCATACGATCTCTGTTTGACGTGTACAATAGCTCGTTAGAAAGATCTATCTGAGCACTACCACTTTGAAAAGGGAAACATGGGTCCATTGGCACATGTTGACCCCAGATTTCCCAAAAAACGTCATTTAGGGCCTCAAAACGGCTCTAGAAGTTTAGGACCTGAAAAACTGCTAAAAATAGTAAATTGTGCTACAATTTAGGAAACTAAAAAAACTGAAAGAGATAGTTGAGGGGGTCCAAATGGGATAGGTGGGTGGCCACCAACATCCACATGGATCATTCCTGCCCCCTTAGGAAGCAATGGTCCCCATTGCGTTGAGTTCCTCCCTGAGATGAGGAAGCTTTTGCTGAGCTGGGTCTCTGGTGAGTTGTTCTGCAATCTCTGATGTGTCCAGAATGGTGGGAAGCATGGTCGACGACGGTCCACATTGAACACTCGGTGCAAGCCAAGGAATGGAGGAATGTTGTGCTTCAAAGCATTGTTGCCCATAGCCTTGGTACTGGTGTAAGGACCATGTTGGAGTAGTTTGAGTTTCTGATGGGTTCTGGTAAGGCATTCTCTCTACAGACGTAACCAAAATTTGTTGCCCACCTGAAGCTTGTGTGGTACCCCTGTGGGTGAGGAGAAGCTGTTCCTGTGTTCTTTCATGACAGTATCGCTTTGCTGTTGCTGCTGCTACGTGGAGGAACCCTTTGTGGGAGTCATGGATGTAGCAATGATCTTCCCCTTACTTTGGGAGTGAACCAGATAGAAAATGAATTTCCTAGTCTGGGAGACGAGCTTGCTGCCTTTCTTTGGTATCCTGTATAATTTATTATCCAAAGAAAAAAGGACAGCGCAAGGCCTTGACTCATACACAACATGTCGCCTCCTCAAGAATGGTTGGCCTAATAGTACATCGCAAACATTCAGAGGTGTAACATCACACAATACCTCATCTATGAAGGGCTTAATGTTGTAAGGAAGGCGACACTACTGGCGACCTTTAAGATCTCGTCCTTCATGAAGCCACCCGATACTGTATGGCTGCGGGTGTGATGTAGTTGGTAGGCCCAACCGCTTCATGACCTCTGCTGAAATGAGGTTGTTTTGGCTGCCACTGTCGACAATGAATTATAGTGGCGAACCCTTCACCCACATTTGTGAGTTGAAAATATGTTCCCCCTCCTCTACCTCTTCAGGCTCATTTTTTTGGATCTTGGTGGTGGCAACAGTGGCACTGGGATTCGTATCAATGATTTGCTTCCCTTTGCTATTCCCCTTGTCGGGTTTTGGCTCAGGGATGGAACATGCATTTGATTCGGAAGCCTTCAACTCAGCCACTAGCGACTACTTGGTCCGACACTCACTTGTGTTATGAGTGGGACTCTTGTGGAACTCACACCACTTTCCTGTGTCCGTCTTCGGCTTCATGGTGTTTTTCTTTTCTTGCGACTTCGACGGGTTGTCTTGGGTCACCACGCCTTGGCTTTTTCCTTTGGTCTTCGGATTTGCAGATCCAAAGTCTTGCTTCTTCTGTTTGAATTTTTGCTCAATTTTGACAGTGTATCGGTACGCCGTTCCGAGCGTGGAGATGTTCAAGAACTCCATATCTTCCTGGATGTATCTGTGTAGGTAGTCACGGTATTTGAGTATGAGATGCAGCTCAGAATCCTTGATACCCAACTGTGTGCGAAGGGTATGAAAAATGTTTGTGAACTCTGACACATCTTGGTCTCGTCCCTGCTGCAGTGTGGTCCATTACATGTATTTGTCCTCATAGATTTTGACAGGGTAGTATTGCTCCTTAACAGCATCAAGGAATGAATCCCAAGTGGGTGCAACTGAAAATATTGAGCCTATACTTTCATCCTTCTACTTGCAGTAGATTTCCCACCACTCCTTGACGTGGGGAGTTGCTTTGATAAGAGCAAAAACAATATTTTCCCGACTTGAAAATTCATGAACAGAAAAATACCCATCTAACAGATTTAACCATTATCTACGGCGTCTGCATCTATTTGACCCTCGAATATGGGGATTTCAAAATTAACTTGTACCTTAAACGGTGTGGCGTTTCCAGAGTAGCTGTTGGAAGCCGATGCGTCACCTCTAGGTAGCCGCTGAATGATTTGCGCAAAGCTATCCATCATCGCATTCCCTTGCCACTCGAGGGCTTCTTCGAGAAAGATTTTGATAGGATCTCCTACCCCCTCATCTTTCTTTTTATTTGCCATGGGAGGCTGTCGGGATTTGCGAGGCTGGTCTTGCAAAGGTTCGACCAGTTCAAGCCCTAACACCTTATATCCCGATCTCTTTAGGGACATGCAAAGAAAAACAGAGAAAAAGTAGACTGCTCTAATACCACTGGTTCGGATTTAAACAGGAGCGCAACAAATTACAAAGATAACCATATACACAAAGATGCAACGGAAATAATGCTTCATTTCATTAATGGAAAATAGTAAAATATGCTTACAACCAGAAATGGAAATAAACCAGCTAGGGCGATGGTAGATTATCTCCAAGAAGAGATGTGGTGGCTCCATGCCTCTGAACTGTGTTACAATGAGGCTCGAAGGCCTATTTATTGTTGAGAAACAATGGAAAACCCTTCACATCCCAAAACCTAACCGTAGAAGATGAAACACCAAATTGTGGGCCCCGTTTGGGTAAATTGGTACATCAATTTCCCGGGGTCGTAACTTTGGCATACGATCTCCGTTTGACGTGTGCAATAGCTCATTAGAAAGATCTATCCGAGCACTACCACTTTGGGAAGGGAAAAATCAGTCCATGGACCTATGTTACCCCCATATTTCCCAAAAAACGTCGTTTAGGGCCTCAAAATGACTATGGAAGTTTAAGACCTGAAAAATTGCTAAATATAGTAAACTGTGCTACAATTTAGGAAACTAAAAAAACTGAAAGAAACAGTTGTGGGGGTCCAAATGGGATAGGTGAGTGGCCACCAACATCCACCTGGATCATTCCTCCCCCCTTAGGAAGCAATGGTCCCCATTGCGTTGAGTTCCTCCCTGAGATGAGGAAGCTTCTGCTGAGCTGGGTCTCTGGTTAGCTATTCTGCAATCTCTGATGTGTCCAAAAATGGTGGGAAGCATGGTCGATGACGGTCCACATTGAACACTCGGTGCAAGCCAAGGAATGGAGAAATGTTGTGCTTCAAAGCATTGTTGCCCGTAGCCTTGGTATTGGTGTAAGGACCATGTTGGAGTGGTTTGAGTTTCTGATGGGTTCTGGTAAGGCATTCTCTCTACAGATGTAACCAAAATTTGTTGCCCACCTGAAGCTTGTGTGGTACCCCTGTGGGTGAGGATAAGTTGTTCCTGTGTTCTTTCATGACAGTATCGCTTTGCTGTTGCTGCTGCTACGTGGAGGAACCCTTTGTGGGGGTCATGGATGTAGCAATGATCTTCCCCTTACTTTGGGAGTGAACCAGACAGAAAATGAATTTCCTAGTATGGGAGATGAGCTTGCTACCTTTCTTAGTAGTGATCAAAGAGGTGGCGATAGGTGGGACTACCTCCAGTATCCTGTATAATGAATTACCCAAAGAAATAATGACAGCGCGAGGCCTTGACTCATACACAGCATGTCGCCTCCACAAGTATGGCTGGCCTAATAGTACATCGCAAACATCTAGAGGTGTAACATCACACAATACCTCATCTGTGAAGGGCTTGATGCTGTAGGGAAGGCAACACTGTTGGTGAACTTTGAGATCTTATCCTTCATGAAGCCACCCGATACTATACGGCTGTGGGTGTGGTGTAGTCGGTAGACCCAACCGCTTCACGACCTCTGTTGAAATGAGGTTTCTTTGGCAGACACTGTCGACAATGAATTGCAGCGGCAAACCCTTCACCCACATCTGTGAGTGGAAAAGACGTTCCCCCTCCTATGGCTCTTCGGGCTCATTTTTTTGGATCTTGGTGGTGGCAACAGTGGTGTTGGGATCCGCATCAATGATCTGCTTCCCTTTGCCAGTCCCCTTGTCGGGTTCTAACTCAGGGTCGGAACATGCATCTGATTCGGAAGCCTTCAACTCAGCCACCAGCGACTGCTTGGTCCGACACTCACTTGTGTTATGAGTGGGACTCTTGTGGAACTCACACCACTTTCCTGTGTCCTTCTTCAGCTTCATGGTGTTGTTCTTTTCTTGCGACTTCGATGGGTTGTCTTGGGTCACCCAGCCTTGGCTTTGTCCTTTGGTCTTCGAATTTACAAATCCAAAGTCTCGCTTCTTCTGCTTGAACTTTTGCTTGATTTTGACAGCGTATCGATACGCCGTTTTGAGAGAGGAGATGTTCAAGAACTCCATCCCTTCCTAGATGTATCTGTGTAGGCAGCCACAGTATTTGAGTATGAGATGCAGCTCAGAATCCTTGATACCCAACTGTGTGCGAAGGGTATGAAAAATATTTGTGAACTCTCGCACATCTTGGTCTCGTCCCTACTGCAGTGTGGTCCATTTGATGTATTTGTCCTCATAGCTTTTGACAGGGTAGTATTGCTCTGTGACGCCATCCCGGAATGAATCCCAAGTGGGTGTAGCTGAAAATAGTGAGCCCATACTTTCATTTTTCTGCTCACAGTAGGTTTCCCACCAGTGCTTGACGTGGGGGGCTAGTTTGAGAAGAGCGAAAAAAATCTTTTCCCGACTTGAAAATTCATGAACAGAAAAAAAACCCATCTAGCAGATTTAACCATTTATCTACGACATCTGCATCTATTTGACCCTTGAAGATTGGGATTTCAAAATTAACTTGTACCTTAAACAGTGTGGCATTTCCAGAGTAGCTGTTGGAATCCGATGTGTCGCCTCTGGGTAGCCACTGAAGGATCTACGCAAAGCTATCCATCATCACATTCCTTTGCCGCTCGAGGGCTTCTTCGAGCAAGATTTTGATAGGATATCTTGCCCCCTTGTCTTTCTTTTCATCTGCCATGGGAGGCCATTAGGATTTGCGAGGCTAGCCTTGCAAAGGTTTGACTAGTTCAAGCCCTAACACCTTGTATCCCGACCTCATTGGGGACATGCAAAGAAAAACAAAGAAAAAGCAGACTGCTCTGATACCACTGATCTAGATTTAAACAGGAACACAAAAAATTACAGAGATAACTATATACACAAAGATGCATCAGAAATAATGCTTCATTTCATTAATGGAAAATACTGAAATATGCTTACAACGAGAAATTGAAATAAACCAGCTAGGGCGATGGTAGCTTATCTTTGAGAAGAGATGTGGTGGCTACATGCCTCTGAATTGTGTTACAATGAGGCTTGAAGGCCTATTTATTTTTGAGAAACAATGGAAAACCCTTCACATCCCAAAACCTAACCTAGAAGATGAAACACCAAATTGTGGGCCTCGTTTGGGTAAATTGGTACATCAATTTCTCGGGGTCGTAGCTTTGGCATATTATCTCTGTTTGACGTGTACAATAGTTCGTTAGAAAGATCTATCCGAGAACTAACACTTTGGAAAGGGAAACATTGGTCTGTGGACCCATGTTGCCCCCTGATTTCCCAAAAAATGTTGTTTAGGGCCTCAAAACCGCTCCAGAAGTTTAGGACCCGAAAAACTGCTAAAAATAGTAAACTGTGCTACAATTTAGGAAACTAAAAAAACTGAAAGAGACAATTGTGCGGGTCCAAATGGGATAGGTGGGTGGCCACTAACATCCACCTGGATCATTCCTCCCCTCTTAGGAAGCAATGGTACCCATTGCGTTGAGTTCCTCCCTGAGATGAGGAAGCTTCTGCTGAGCTGGGTCTCTGGTGAGTTGTTCTGCAATCTCTGATGTGTCCAGAAATGGTGGGAAGCATGGTCGACGATGATCCACATTGAAGACTCATTGCAAGCAAAGGAATGGAGGAATGTTGTGCTTCAAAGCATTGTTGCCCGTAGCCTTGGTATTGGTGTAAGGACCACGTCGGAGTGGTTTGAGTTTCTGATGGGTTTTGGTAAGGCGTTCTCTCTGCATATGTAACCAAAATTTGTTGCCCACCGGAAGCTTGTGTAGTACCCCTGTGGGTGAGGAGAAGTTGTTCCTGTGTTATTTTATGACCATATCCCTTTGCTGTTGCTGTTGCTACATGGAGGAACTCTTTGTGGGGTTCATGGATGTAGCAATGATCTTCCCCTTACTTTGGGAGCAAACCAGATAGAAAATGAATTTCCTAGTTTGGGAGATGAGCTTTCTACCTTTCTTGGCAGTGATCAAAGAGGTGGTGATAGGTGGGGCTACCTCTGGTATCCTGTATAATGAATTATCCAAAGAAATAATGACAGCGCGAGGCCTTGACTCATACACGACATGTCGCCTCCACAAGTATTACTGGCCTAATAGTACATCGCAAACATCTAGAGGTGTAACATCACACAATACCTCGTCTGTGAAGGGCTTGATGCTATAGGGAAGGCGCCACTACTGGCAAACTTTGAGATCTCATCCTTCAGGAAGCCACCCGATACTGTACGACTGCCGGTGTGGTGTAGTCGGTAGGCCCAACCGCTTCACAACCTCTGCTGAAATGAGGTTCTTTTGGCTACCACTATCGATAATGAATTGCAGCAGCAAACCCTTCACCCACATCTGTGAGTGGAAAAGACGTTCCCCCTCCTCTGGCTCTTCGGGATCGTTTTTCTGGATCTTGGCGGTGGCAACAGTGGCGCTGGAATCTGCATCAATGATCTGCTTCCCTTTGCCATTCCCCTTGTTGGGTTCTGGCTCAGGGTCGAAACATGCATTTGATTCGGAAGCCTTCAACTTGGCCACCAGGGACTGCTTGGTCCGACATTCACTTGTGTTATGAGTGGAACTCTCTTGGAACTCACACCACTTTCCTGTGTCATTCTTTGGCTTCATGTTGTTGTTCTTTTCTTGCAACTTCGACGGGTTGTCTTGGGTTACCCCGCCTTGGCTTTGTCCTTCGGTCTTCGGATTTGCAGATCCAAAGTCTCACTTCTTCTGTTTGAACTTTTGCTCGGTTTTGATAGCATATCGGTATGCCGTTTCGAGTGAGGAGATGTTCAAGAACGCCATCTCTTCCTAGATGTATCTGTGTAGGCAGCCGCGGTATTTGAGTATGAGATGCAACTCAGAATCCTTGATACCCAACTATGTGTTAAGGGTATGAAAAATGTTTGTGAACTCTAGCACATCTTAGTCTTTTCCTTGCCGCGGTGTGGTCCATTTGATGTATTTGTTTTCATAGCTTTTGACAGGATAATGCTTCTCCTTGATGACATCTCGGAATGAATCCCAAGTGGGTGCAGCTGAAAATAGTGAGCTTGTACTTTCATTCTTCTGCTTGCAGTAGGTTTCCCACCAGTCCTTGACGTGGGGGGCTGCTTTGAGAAGAGCGAAAACAATCTTTTCTCGACTTGAAAATTCATGAATAGAAAAATACCCATCTAGCAGATTTAACCATTTATCTATGAAATATACATCTATTTGACCCTCGAAGATGGGGATTTCAAAATTAAATTGTACCTTAAATAGTGTGGCAGTTCCAGAGTAGCTATTGGTAGCCGATGCATCGCCTCTGGGTAGCTGCTGAAGGATCTGCGCAAAGCTATCCATCATCACATTGCTTTTCCGCTCGAGGGCTTCTTCGAGCAAGAATTTGATAGGATCTCTTGCCCCCTCATCTTTCCTTTCATCCTCCATGGGAGGTTGTCGGGATTTGCGAGACTGGTCTTGCAAAGGTTCGACCAGTTCAAGCCCTCACACCTTATATCCCGACCTCGTTGGGGACATGCAAAGAAAAACAGAGAAAAAGAAGACTGCTCTGATACCATTGATCCAAATTTAAACAGGAATGCTTCAAATTATAGAGATAACCATATACACAAAGATGAAGTGGAAATAATGCTTCATTTCATTAATGGAAAATACTGAAATATGCTTACAACTAGAAATGGAAATAAACCAGCTAGGGCGATGGTAGCTTATCTGTGAGAAGAGATGTGGCAGCTACATGCCTCTACACTGTGTTACAATAAGGCTTGAAGGCCTATTTATTGTTGAGAAACAATGGAAAACCCTTCACATCCCAAAAGCTAACCGTAGAAGATGAAACGCCAAATTGTGGGCCCCATTTGGGTAAATTGGTACATTGATTTCCCGGGGTCGTAACTTTGGCATATGATCTTCGTTTGACGTGTACAATAGCTCGTTAGAAAGATCTATTTGAGAACTACCACTTTGGGAAGGGTAACATCGGCCCATGCACCCATGTTGGCCCCAGATTTCCCAAAAAACATCATTTAGTGCCTCAAAACGGCTCTGGAAGTTCAGGACCTGAAAAACTGCTAAAAATAGTAAACTGTGCTACAATTTAGGAAACTAAAAAACTGAAAGAGATAGTTGTGGGGGTCTAAATGGGATAGGTGGGTGGCCACCAACATCCACCTGGATCATTCCTCCCCCGTTGGGAAGCAATGGTCCCCAATGCATTGAGTTCCTCCCTGAGATGAGGAAGCTTTTGCTGAGCTGGGTCTCTGGTGAGCTATTGTGTTGGGTCCCTATAATACTAGTGATTACCCCATTACTATTGTATTTATACCCCTTATTAATATTTTTGTTCTCCTATTGTCCCCATATTGTTATTACTGTGCCCCATAGAATCCCTCTATAGTTATTTTTGTGGCTTTATATTATTATTGTTAGGTCGGCTGGGAATATTGTGACTCCTTAGACTCCTATATATAGAAAGGAGGTTTTGTCATTTGAATCATCCAAGAATTGTTCATTTATGTAATGTAAAGAAGGTTGCCCCCTCGAAGAGGCTGAATTCTAAGGCGTTGATCTATATTTTCTATCTTTTTCGTGAGTTGGTTTCATAACATTTGGTATCAGAGCTTTGGATTCTAGGGTTTCATTGCTCCAAACAGGTCATCGTGGCATTTTCGTTATAACTTTTTTTTGCAACATTTCAGAAGTTGAAAAAAAAACCCACTTGAGAAGACATTGCAGTAAATCTCGGGTCCGAATTTTAGAGCTTTTTGCGCTAAATTTGCAGAGATATGATCTGAGGAAGTTGGGATTTTTGCAGACTCCTGAATTACATTCCAAACAGGTGACCTGGGGAAAATCGTCATAACTTTTTCTATGAGCATTGGATTGAAATTTTGTAAGAAGGTGCAGAAAGAGGACGGATAGTAGTTTCTTCTATATATTTTTCAGAGCTAAAGGTTGAAACAGTGACTCGTGGTACGTCGTACAAGTTCGCTCTACTGAACTAGTCTATAATCAGGTCACTGTGGGAGATTTCACATAACTCTTCCTTGGAGAATCTAATTTGGATCAGACTGGTGGCAT
>APFE030262326.1:0-25371 GCA_000404065.3 Pinus taeda
CATGATGTGATTTCTCATTGGTCTGGTAATCTTCCTGAAGTTTTGTATCTACAATTGGACAACACTTGCCGTGAAAACAAAAATCAGGTTGTTTTTGGGTATCTGAACATGCCTGTCGAACTGAGAGTTTTTCAAAAGGTAAAGGTTGGTTTCCTTCTTGTTGGGCACACTCATGACCATATTGATCAGATGTTCAGTCGCTTTTCAGCCACATTGAGGAGGAAGGAAGTTGGGAGCTTGCCATCACTAATTGAATGTATTAAGAAATCATACATGCCAGAGCCTGCTTTTGAAGTGTTGGAAGAAACTTTTGACATGCGAAGGTTTATTCTAGGATCATATGGTGAGGGGAAATGCATTGAACAACTTAATGATATTAGCTTCAAACATCAATTCTCACTATAAAAAAAATTGATGGAAAACACTAAAGATGGGGCAAGAAGTTTTCAATACTACAGACATGGGCACCTCATCATTGTTTGCAAATTTTGAAGTTCATTCCAGATCACCCAATATTTGCATCAAAAATATTGTTATTACAATCAGTTGGTGAAGTTCAGAATGCACGTAGACAGAACAGGGCTATAAATTATTCTGATTGCCTGGAAGAAATTAAAAAATGTATTAGATATACATATGAGTACTTTAATTGCTGATTCAGTTTGGTGGGAGTCGTTTTTCAATAATCAAAGTGATATCATTTCGACAATAATAAATGAAGATATACCTTTGAAAAATCCATTTATTTGGCCACAAAATGTGTCGAATGAACATGAGGAAGTAAACATTGTTGAACAACAACAAACTCAAGGTATTATTAATTCTTCACAGGCAATGGAAAGAGAGATGTATATTGGTTCAAGAAGATCTCGTGCACAACGTGAAGCCATGGAAGACCTTTATAGGGTTTCAGTACATGATATTAAGGAGGGTTGCACGATTGCAGTGCTAGCAGATGGAGATCCCAAAGGCTATCCATTTTCGGTTGTTAAAGTTATAAAGGTCTTTACAGAAAATGAGGATGTTACAAGTGTTGAAGTACATTGGTATGCCACAAATGCACACCCATTCAATGGTGTGTATAAGCCAGAGATGGTAGTTGACAAAAAAAATTGTGGAAAAAGAAAAAGAAAGGGTACAAATATAAATTGTTGCCACACAGACATATTACAATTGGAGGATGTTGACATACTTGCTTATGACTTCAATTTAACAAAGAGAGGAACTCTTCGCTTCAAGACGATAGATATTCTGAAAAGGTTGTTACCAAAAGGAATAGTGTTGACATGGGAGTCTGCTCAAACCAGTCGTAGATGTAGAAGACTTTTGAAACCTGGAATGTTGGGCATGCATGTGGACTCAGATGGGGAAATAGTTGATGAAAGAGAAGAATATGGAACATTTTCGTCAGCATCCAGTCACTCATCTGAAGATGTGAATTGTGATGGTGTGCAAGAAAATATGAGTGGTTTTGAATAATTGTTTAAGGCAAATTATATAACTGATGTATGCATCATATCTTCAAATAAAATTAATGTTTTCCATATGTTGTTAAATGAGAAGTTATGAAGCATTTTTATGTTGTTGGATTATGTCTTAAGTATGGATAAATTTTATTGTTTAAATATCTACAATGCAATATCAAATTAGAGATATAATGTCTGTTTTATTCAGTATAAAAATAAAGACTTTTGATTTCATTGAGTGATATACTTTGTTCATAATGTCATGGTTTTTTAATTTTATAGTTGAAAAATTTCAATTTCTTTTGTATCTAGCATGGTGTGGTTGAAAACATGTTAAATTTATACTTAGGAAAGAAAAATGATATTCTACCAGAAACATTAATGTGTTTTTTCCTTAAAAATTAACTTTGTTTGAGACATAAAAAATTGGTTTTATTAGCATTTTTTTAAAAAGTTTGAAAATTGACCCTAAAAAAAAAACGTTATTCCAGTAGCATCACTTTTGTTTTGAAGCTATATTTTGCACGAAAATTTCGTAGTCACCACCATTTTTAAAACACGTTCAAAATTGGCACCTAAAAAAAAAAACATCATTCCAGTATACACACTTTTCATTTTTAGCACTGTTTTTGATGTTTTTTTGGGGTTTTTGGGCCAGAGTTCCCGTTTTGAGTTTATAGTTCCCGTTTCAAAGTTTACATTGTTTTTTGCGGAAGTCGATTTTATAGTCGGTTCAATTAAAAAATAATAATATTAGGTTAAAAGTGAGTATTTGAGAGTAGTTGTGCATATGCTATATGAAAACGTGAAAATCAAAATTTAAGCTTGAGCAGGCATTTCTAAAAGTTTTAGAAGTGATATCTAGGTCAAGCAAGATTGCTCATTTTCTCCTACACTTTGTGGTTTACATATCGACAATCTTGAGGAGTGGTTAAATTCGCAAGGGGGTGACGGTATCCATTTTGGCAAGTATTTTATAACGCTTCTTGTGTATGTAGATGACCTTATTATGATCACTAAATCTACCCCTGTTTTGCAAGAGTGCTTACTATCCCTTAAGAATTTTGTAAAAGGATGGGGACACAAGTCAATATTAGCAAAACAAAAGTAATAATTTTCTCTAAAAACAGAAAACATAACCAACATAAGTTCTACTTTGGAGGCAACATTTTGGAAGAAGTTGTGGATTACAAATACCTCAAAATTGACTTCAACAAAAATCTAAGCTCAGATGGTTGTAGAAATAAAAGAATTTTGGGCGGTTGGAAAGCATTTTATGCTTTTCAAAATAGGTGTAAAGAGGAAAAGTTATGGGACTCAAAAACTATTCAAACTCTTTTTGGGCTTCTAGTGATTCTCGTGATTCTCTATGGTTGTGAAGTGTGGGTGAGATATACATCTCAGATGCAGTGTAAACAAATTGAGAAAATTCAGAATCGTTTGATTACAAACAAATTCAAAATTAAAAATGTAGTTCTTTACTCTATCTTGTTAACTGAAGTGAGGGCTACTCCTATTGAAGAAATTTCTATCGTGCGACTCATAAGGTATTTAAAAAAATTTGAGCAACTGGAAGAGTGTAGTTGGCCTAAGGTTGTCTTTAATGGCATATCTTGCAAAAAAAATAAGACTTGGATGCAGCAAAATAACAAATGGTTTAGTAAATGGGGTATTTGCTTGAACATGTGTCTCATAAATAGTAAAGAGATAAAATATTTTGTTATGGATAAGTTCCACAAGGGTACTTGAGATAAGGAGATAGGGAGAAAGAAAAAATACAATATTGAAGTGTGTAATCGTACTCATAATCATCAACAAAGGGTGTACATAAAGGCCAATATTTCTTAGAGAGCCAAAATTCTTATTTCTCACTTAAGGACTAATTCTCATCAACGTTGTTGTCAAACAAGGTGTTGGAAAAGGCCAAAAGGAGTATGGGAGGAAAGAGTATATATATTTTTTTCTTCCAGAGAAATGGAAACAGAAAAGCGTTTCATTTTAAAATGTGACACCTTTAATGAAAACAAGGAAAGTTATGTAGATATTCTCGCAGCTAGGTCTTGGGATAATCTATTTAGCAAGGGGTTTGTCAAGAAGCTGGGAGCGATTATTGTGAGGTTTCACATGAAAATGGTCGAATACATAAACCTGATCAAGAATAAATATGTCTCATAAGCTATCTTTAGCATTGTGGACATTATAATAATTTTCTTTCTTTCTTTCTTATATTAATGTAAACAATACTAGTTAATCATATTTCTTAATTTTATGTGGTGGTATTCCACAATACAATATTTTATTAGTTGTTTTACTTTTGTGATAAAATCATTATGTATCTGTATTTAAGTTAAGGAGAAGGTACTAGCTATTATGTAGCCCTTGTTAATTATTGTTTTATATTAAATGAATAAAAAGAATATACATTACAAATTTTGATACCTATTTAATTTTCTTAGATATTATAATTTATTTGATTTATTTATTATTTTTACTATGTTCGATAAGTTGGTTTATTTTGGAATAGAAATTCCATAATTTTAATTTAATTTTTCATAATTGTCAATTCAATAGGTGGGAATTTAATCTCCATGGAATATTTTAGGATGTTGTTAGTAGTATATGTTGGAAATATTGTCATTGATGGAAAAGGAGTAGCACAAGGAACAACAAGCAAAGGATTAGCAAGGTAAGTAGGTGCAAGGCACAAAGGAGTCGCAAATACATTGATGGTTTGATACAACATTGATGTTGGCATGTTGATGGCTTGATGTTTATGTTCATGGCATGTTGATGGCCTGATTCTTGGATAATGTTGTAGAGATTGTTTAATGAATAATTTGCGGTGACACTAATTTGTTGTTAAGTGAATTGTTGTGATGCAAAGGCAAGACTCCATGGTAGGAAAGACAAGACTCCATGACAATAAAGTAAAAACTCCATGACAGCGAAGGCAAGATTCCATGACAGTGAAACAAGACAAGACTCAATAAGGTTGAGGCAATGGCATGAAGAAAAGATGAATTTGATCATATATATGGCTTTAGAGAGTGAATGTTGGATACATGTGCTCACAGTATTTTCATATGTTGTGTGCATATTGTTTACATTGGAGAATTCTTGCACGTGTTGTGGTGGAATAACGTTGTTTTTTCCACTATGTTGGTATTGATGCACCTAATCATTATATATGGTTGAAATAATATGTGGTGGAGCAAATATTTATTTTATAATTATCAAAATATGAAGAATTTTGAAATGAATGAGTGGAAAGAAAAGAGTCAAGCCTATTCACTTCATATTCTTATGTGGAATACAAACAACCAGTAAATTATGTTTATAAAAGATGTTGTTTTTGGAAGCATAATGTGGTTAGAGAGTGGGAGAATGTGGAAGAGTTTATTGAGGTATTATGCATTAGTCACCTGGCACATTTGAAACTTACGTGAAGTAGAATTGAAGGGAAGAACATGTAGAAATTAAGGTGGATATATGTATAATTTATGACCAGGTAAACTAAACATTATTATTTCTTGTTTGCATCAGGGGGTTGTAGTCCCCTTTCAAGTTGAGGCTTGATAAATATCCAATTGGAGTTGGTTGAAGTAGGAGCCTCCTATGGGTTGTAGCCGACATAAAACATATGGGAGTGAGCTTCCTTGCATGTTGCAACTTGCAAAAAAACTGAGGCAGCAACCTCCTGTAGGTTGGAGCCAACAGAAAATCAGATGTAATAAGGAATAGGAGCTTGACTTTGCATCACAACAATAATAAAATCATGGCGTTCTCTCTTTATGGGTGTCCACATATATTTGGTGCCAATATGTGTTGTTATTATGTAGTGATGTGATGTTTTGGTTTTCTTATTACTTGTTCTTCACATACTCAATCTACTGGTCATTATTTTTTAAGTTTATCATGTAATATTTCAGTTAATGATATCAATGAAAATAATTTTAATGTCCATGAATATACTAAACTGATCCCCCTGCACCTCTCCATTATTCAAGTTTTCTTCCATTAGTATCAGAGCGGGTTCCTTCTCTATAAGCCTAACAGCTTGAGGGCAGGTCCAGTTGAGTCATGGACTACCAAAGTGTACCTATGCTGAGCACAGAAGACCTTCATGAATGGAAAGATAAGGTTAAAACAAAACTAAAATATTATGAACTTGGTGTATGGAAGCTTGTATGTGATGGTTACTGCAAAGACTCTCTTTTTGCAAGAACAACATTGGAATGCTAAGGAAAAATGTGTTATGTATAACAATATTCATAATAAGGATATTGATACAATAATTGATTTAACTTCTCTAAAATAAATATGGGATGGTTTGGAGCTCATACATGAAGAGACTAGAAGCAATAATGTAAAGAAAGGAAAGAGAAAGAGGAAGGAGAAAAACCCTTGTCAAAAGGAAAGTTTTCAATTAAATGAAACCTTTACCTATGTGAATGTGTAACACCCTCTAGGGTAATTTTCATATAAACAACATATTAGGAATAGATTTACAATAAGCATATCAATCATCCAAATCCATATATAAATCAGTACATTTGCACATGAAAATCAAGTGAATGATTTTTTCATTAAAAATGAAATTAACCAATAGGTGATGGGACTACCATGTTTGAGAAACATAAATAGGTTGAATAGCTTAAAAAAACCCCATCACCAAGAATAGAAAAATCTCCTCTACTAGGGGGGCCAGTTGTAACAACTATACCAAACTCTCAAGCTCTTAGGTAGAATTGAGGTAGTGTGCTTACCAAGTTTGAGTTTCCTATTAGATATCACCAAGGACATGACCCAATGGAGAGAATCCATTTATATGTACTTCCTACTTTCTAGGGTACAATTATAGAAGATTTAGATACATTTATCTTTTGAATTTGACAACTTCTGTAGGAGTTATAATTACACCACCAATGAACAAAAACTAAAATTATTTCTAGCTACACTAAAGGGAGTTGGACTTAGATGGTTTACGAGAATTGGTGGAGCATTCATTACCTCCTTGGATGGGATGAAAAGGAACTTTATATAGAATTATTAGGACTACTATCATTCTAGAGATCAGAGAGATGAACTATTTAGGATCACCCAGACACTGGATGAAAACTTAGAAGAGTATGTTGAGCACCTTCAGTATAATTTGCAAAGATCTTAGCATAGTAATCTGGACAAGGAAATAGTTAAAACAATTGTTATTAGAGGAATGCAGGATGATTTCCTTTATATGCTAAATCTCTTGGGGAAAGGAGATATATTCAAGGAATGTTATGATCAAATTTCCCAACTTTTTCAAAGTAGTTCCAGAGGATCAATGAGAAACAGGGCCATGACATTTGATACTTCTAATATGATTCTAAAGACAAACAATAATGGGGAAACACAAGAATAAATTAGAAACCTTGCGGAGAATTCTAAAACTAACATTTTGAGCTTGATGTCCTCTTAGTTTGGTGTGTTTCATGCAAATCAGAAACACATAGAAGTAGAGAAAGTTCTAACTATATTATACTCTAGGTGCACGGAGAAACATCCTCTAAGGGAATGCCCACTTAACAGATTCAACATATGTGAGAAGGATCATTACATATAATATTTTGCCTCAATACCTATATTAAACACTATCTAAGAGGAGACATGAAAGGATATTGAAGAAAAATATTTTATTGACACTAAGAAGCCCTATCATTCTAGGTCATCAAGTATGTTGCAAGAACCCATCTCTTCCTTTAATTCCTGGTTTGTTATGTATAGTCCTCAACGAATTCCCTAGAAAATGAAATACTCAATGTTATAATGGTCCTCATCCCTCTTAATTATAATGTTATATCTCACCTTTTAAATAAAAAATTTGTTAATTTATTGAGTACAATTTTCAACCCTCTCATCTATCGCATCTTGGAAAAAGGGTTAAATTTTTCCTTAGCTACAAGAAAAATCCCTATTGAATACATTATTGTAACATAGAATATGGGATTAAAGACCCGCCTAGAAACATTAAGAAGTTTATCATATAGGATTGTATTGTTGTTCTAAGGAAATCTAGACCTCCCAAGAGTAACATTAGCAAACCTAAGTTCTTAACGCTTAAATCCTTAAATGATAAATCAAATAGTGTTTTTCTAAAACATGATAAAGTTGGGTTTGTTGTAATCTTATATAAATTTGAATATATGAGAAAATGGATAGATCACCTCTCTAATAGTAAAAGAGAAAAAAATCTCAATAAGAATCCTATTAAAAAAATCTTGGAAGAGGTCTCTTATGCTATTACATCTAGTAGTACCCTTAAACCCCTTAGAAAAAATATTATTGAGAGAAGCCCACTCACACCAAGGATCTATGGGTTTCCCAAGATACATGAGTATGGGCCCCCACTAAGACCCATTTTCAATACAATAGGTGGGCCCACTTATCTTCTTGCTAAATGCTTAGCCCAGAAACTCAAGACCCTTGTTGGCCTCACAGAGTCCTACATTAAGGAATTTTCATCCATTCTGAATGAACTAAAACATATTAAGCTAGATCCTAGGGATACTTTCATGAGATTTAACATTGTCTCTCTTTAAAATATATCAATCACATTATTAATCCCGACACTTCCAAATTGGTTGGTATCTACCTACCTCTACCTTTTTCATCTTCCAAGATAAATTCTATAAGCAAAGTTGGGGATTTTCCATGGGTTATACACTCTCCCCTATAGTTTCTAACTTGTTCATGGAAGATTTTGAAACCAAGGCTCTGGATTTTCCTCAATTTCACCCCAATATTTGGAAGAGGTTTGTCAATAATACCTATGTCATTTCGCCCCATGGTTGGGACAAGTTAGACTTGCTTTTCCAACATATTAATTCTCAATATGATTCCATTAAATTAACAAAGGAAGTTGAGGTATATGGTATCTTTCCTTTACTTGATGTTATTATATCTATGATGGGAGATGTTTCCATGCTACACTAAGTTTTTTGTAAAAAGACTCACCGGAAGAAATATCTTCATGTCTATTCTTATCATTATTTGGTGCAAAGATTTTGAGTTATTGACACACTAGATACCCATTGTTTTATTATTTCTGATGAGTGTCACTTGGATAATGAGAAAATCCATCTCCTAATTTTTTTTTAAATAATGACTATAGAAAACACCATGTTCTCATATATTTTTAAAAACCTACTAAAGGACCTACAGTTAAAAATGAACCTGAGGATTAGCTTACCATTTTTCAACTTTCCTTCATCCATGAGACCACTAACAATATTGCTCGTATTTTGAAGAAGCATAAGGACTTCACCACCTTCAAGATACTTAACACGATTTAGAGCTCCCTTAGATCTGTCAAGGACCTAGTGGACATTAAAAACATGAAAGTTGTTTACTTAATCCCTTGCTCCTGTGAGACGCTCTACATTAGGGAGAATAGCCACTCCATCAATCAAATAATTTAGGAGCACACAATTGACATTAAGCATAATCGTTCATGCTCTTCATCACTAGCTGATAATGCTAAGAGACCCAAACACCATGTTTGTACTGAGGATTCCTAGGTCATTGATAAGACTGATCAGTTCCACCATAGGGAGTTGAGGGAGACCATCGAAAGTGAGAGAAAGGTGAATAATATCAACAAGGATGATGGTTGAAAATTAAGTAGCAACTGGATTCCCTCCTTTCCTTCGTGATCAACTTTAGTTTTCCCATTTTTTATCATCTACTCAAGTCCTATAAGACATAATTCTCGGTTTTAAAATATTTAAATATTTAAAAAACAGTATTCTTTAGTATCTAATTAATATAAAAACATATAAATTTCTTATAATAGAAAATAAACTTTTAATTAATAATTTTCATATATAGAAGTCATAATTCTTAACTATATGGAATTATAAAATATATTAAGCACTATAATATATATTAAATAGTGGATATAAGAATATATGACCATTACATATATTTGTTTTAATAATGAATTTATAAAGATAGACTTAATAAAAATATTAAGATATATTTTAATAAATAATATTACATAAATATACTTTATAAAATTATAAAATATTTTAATTATAATAAATAAAAAACTAAATATGTTTTTAAATAAATTCATATTGGCATAAAAAAAATAATATAAATATTAATAATATATATATATATATATTAGTTGGTTAGAGTGGTTTATTATATATAAAATTGTTAAGAACCATTAGTATTCTGATTCATTAAATACCTTTAATAAATATATATCTTTAATATTAGTTAATCATAAAATGTCAAATTTTAAATATTATTTTATAAAATATTATATTATTATTTATTTGGTTATTAAATAATTTATTAGTTTAACGTAACAAATATTAAGTTTTATAAAATATCAATGATTATTTTTTATGTTTATATTTTGAATATTATGTATCTCTATTATTAAAATTTCAAGTAGATCACATTTTTCATCTTCATTCTCATAATGGACCACATTAATTGGTTCCAATTTCTTGTCAACTAAGAACACAACTATCACAATAAGAGCCTTTGTTTCTAGGACCTATTTATTGTTCTTTGCCAAGACATGTTTCTTTTTCAATCGTTGAAATAACGTCTACTCTAAATCTAACTACTACACAATAAACCTCAAGCTTGATCTGGAATACACAAGCACTAAAGCAGTTAAAGAAAAACAACAGGCAAACATATAAACACAACAAGTTTAATAAGGAGTTCACCCAATACTCCTGGGTTACGTCTCCTCGTCCAACCTTCAATGACAGCACCTCTATTATGTTTTCAAAGCAGAGTTTTTACAACAATGAACTCAATTTGAGTCTCACTCAACAGATATAAATTAGTAAGACCGAACTTGGATCCCCCAAGTCTCTGGAGTACGCAGACTCTCCTTACTGAGACTCATACATGATAGGCATATAAAGAGGAGTTCGGTTGAACCTCTCAAGCCTTCTCTAGAGTACACAAACTCTCTGACTCTCTCTAGATCTGTCTGTCTTGATGCTGCCTTTGCTTCCACAGGTCAGCTTGACTTCTTCCTTGTTCTCTAATCTTAGCTTTCTCAACTCTCACGTTGTTTTTCTACTTCCCCTTCTCTCTCTGTCATTTCGTGTCTCTAAAGCCAATATTCTTTTTGACTATTCATTTCCGCTTCTTGGCTTTCTGGTTCTCCTGCCTCTGTCCGTTTCAATTGCTCTGTTCTGTGTCATCATCACTATGTAATGCTTCCCAGGGAGGTGGGAACCTATTTTATAACAAACCGAGTGTCAGTTCTCTTGAAAATGTTTGAATAGTCGTTAGTTTCGTTTTCTCCAAGATTTGCTCACGAAATACGAATCTTTGCCAACTCATCATCCATGCCGAACTTCAAAACCTATATAATTCAGCCTATTTACCCCATTGAATCTGGTCATCCATCAGATCACATTTCCATCGTTGATCTGGAGCCTCCAGATCCCTACGGTATCCATCCATATCGGGCAAGTAAGTAGCATGACATTTACTTGTCCAATGTGAGTGGTTTTCTCTCTCTTCCGCCGAACATGTGGCGCCTAGTGTGTGGCATCGGGTGGGACTCGGTTGAAACCGCTTATTGCTGGAAGCCCTTCCAATATCTTGTCGTTTTTCATGTGGGACTTGCCTCTGGTAGAATCGGTGTGATATCCGTACGGTTTTATGACTTTTTGGCTCTGGGTCACTCGGGGCTTTTCTTTCCCCCATTTCTCAAAAAGACCTCCCATTTTGCCAATTCGTGATAGCACGTGTTATCATGGTCCAATGGTCTGCGCACTTGATCGAAGGTCCTTGGTGCTCCGTGCTACTCACAAGTTACAACTATTCCGAAGATATTTCTGATAAGCTTGACCTTTGTAAGTCTTTGAAACTTTGGCATGAATTTTTCAGAGTTATGGAAACTTAGAGAGTGTTTTAGGATCCAATTTGGATCACGGCCTTCCTACTTAAAAAGCTTTTGGACTACCAAATGTTGTTTTTTAAGCATCCATCAAGTGAGGGTACAAATTCCTCGCTTGCCCAATCTTTATCCATTTCGCATTGCTTGGTTTTGAACCTTTGAGCCCAATCCTAAGGTACTCAACATCCCCTCTATGTGTAGTTCTCAACTTCTTGTCTAGAATTATATCTTCCTGCAATTCATTAAGTTATTCAGGCAATAGATAATTAATATAAGGCAATTGACTCTACTCTTCGAGATCTTCAATCAATGAAGGTTCAAATAGTCTCAAGCTATCTGCATTGACAACTGAGTAGATGTGCATGTAAGCTGGTAAATCAAGGCGAAAATCATTCTCACCAATTTTCTCAAGTATCTTGAAAGGTCCATAATTTATTGGCTTCAGCTTCTTACCTTCACCTTGCATTCTATCTTTGCTGATATATAGCCAGACTTGATGACCAACTTGGAAACTATGCTCCATCTGATGCTTATCACGACTTGCCTTGTACTTGGCTTGGCTCTTTTCTAGTTGTTCCTATACTGCCTAATGAATCTCTTGGATGTGTTCAATGAACTTGGTTGCCTTGTCCATCAACTGTTATGTCTTTACCAAAGGAAAAATCAAAGGGAGACCTTGGTGTGAAACCAAAACAAGTCTCAAAAGGAGATCTCTGTGTAGAATAATGTTTAGCTCACTTGTAAGCATGTTGTACATAACATAAATGTTCATCCCAAAGCTTGGGATGCTTGCTGCAATAGCCTCTGAAAAACTGAATCACTATCCTATTGACCACTTCTGTTTAGCCATCTCTTTGTGGATGAAACGTTGTGCTCTTCTTCAGTCTGGTGTCCATCAATTACCACAAACATGACCAAAATATCCCAACAAATTGGGTATCTCGATCAGATATAATGGAAGTGGGTAATCCAAAATGAACCCATACGTGCTAAAAGAACAACTTTGTAGTTTGTCCAGCTGTAATCTGTTTGTTACAAGGTATTAAAATACACATTTTGCTGAACCTATCCACAACAACATATAAATAGTCATGACTTTTTCTAGATTTATGCAGTCCCCCAAGAAAGTCCATGGAAACACTTTCCCAAGGATGAGAAGGAACTGGTAGTGGAGTGTACAAGCCTATTTTTCTATTGTTGGGCTTGCTTTTAGCACACATGGTACATCTTCTTACATATCTAGAAAATGTCTCATTCATTTTTGGCCAATAACAAAATCTTTGCAGCTATGCAATTGTTTTACTTACACCGAAGTGACCTGATATTAGAGAAGTGCGTGCTTCTTGAATTATTTTTACTCCTTCAGTTTGTGGAATACATAATTGTTAGGTCCCTATACTACTAGTGTAACCCTTTATTGTCATTAGTACAACCTCCTTATTATATTGTTGTGCCCATGTAGTCTCCATATTATTATTATTGTGCCCCATAGAAGCCCACTATTGTTATTATTGTGCCCTTACATTATTATTATTATGTGGGCTTTGATTATATGATGAATCCTTAGACTCCTATATATATAAAGGAGGCCTTGTAATTTGTATCATCCAAGAACTATTCATTTGTGTAATGTAAAGGAGGTTTCCCCCTTGAAGAGGCTGAACTCTAAGGCATTGATCTATGTTTTCTATCTTTTGTGAGCTAGTTTTGGTATCAGAGCTTTGGATTCTAAGGTTTCACTGCTCCAAAGAAGTCATCGTGGCATTTTCGCTATAACTTTTTTTCTACGCCATTTCCAACGCTAAAAACCAAACCATTTGGGTTGAAATCGGTCTGAACCTTGGCTCCAAATTTCAGAGCATTTCATGCTATATTTGCGGAGATATGATCTGAGGAAGTTGGCCTTTTCGCAGACTCTCAAATTACATTCCAAACAGGTGACCTGGGGAAAATAGTCACAATGTTTGTTTTCAGCATCAGATTAAAATTTCATAAGTTACAGAAAGAGGATGGACTGTAGCTTCCTGTGTATAGTTTTCATATCCTAAGGTCAAAACAGTGACACGTGGCACTTCATACAAGTTCGCTCTTCTAGAAAGATATATAATTAGGTCATCTTAGGAGATTGTGCATAACTCTTTCTTGGAGAATATAAATTCGATCAGACTTGTGGCATTGGAAAGGGGAAACAGAGGGCTACTGCAGGTCACAATTTCAAAACTTAAATATTCAAAAATATAGAGTTACAGTCGTTTCAAGATCGAGTTCCTAAAATCACGAAAAAGCGAGATGAGGAAGTTTGATGGCAAGGATCTGGTAAATTGGATACTACAGATGGGGAAATATTTTGATCTACATGGTGTACCACTATTACAAAAGGTATGTATTGAATCTTCATATTTAGAACAAGATCAATTTTTATGGTATAAAGGGCTTTGTTCTCGTAAAAAACTTGTTACACGGTCAATTTTCAGTGAGGAAATTATAGCACATTATGAGAATAAAAAGTGCAACACCTTTTTTAAAGCAACACCAGTTTCATAACGATAACTTTCCAAAATGATACAAGAGTTGGCCCTTAACATGATAATCTAATTCTTCTACTTGTTTGCTACATCCTTAAAATCTATATCTTGAGCATACTGTTCAATGTAGCTTTCATGCAATACCGAATTATGCTTAAGTATAGTAGATGCATTTATGATTGGTCTAGACAACATATCTACAACTTTATTGTGTATGCCCTTTTTATATCTAATGACAAGATGAAACTGTTGTAGAAAACCCATCCACCTATAGTGTCTTGATTGCTGCAACTTAGTTTTGGAGTGTAAATATTGAAGTGGTTGATGATCATTATGTATAGCTGTCTCTTTGCCCATTAAATAATGTTTCCAATTTTTCACACTTTTTACTAATGCATACAATTCCTTATCATATGTGGGATAATTAACTACTGTAGAATTAAATTTCTCAAAATGATAACATATGGGTTTACCGTGTTGCATCAACACTTCTCCCATGGCATAGTCACTGGCATCTGTTTCAATCTCAAATGGTCTTTGAAGATTGGGCAATGCTAGTACTGGTGGTGTACTAATCTTTTCTTTTAAGGTGTTGAAGGCTTTCTGCTATTTTCCTCCCCACTGAAACACGTTATTCAATCCGGTTAAAGCATGTAAGGGAGGTACAATCAAGGAAAAGTTAGCAATAAACTTTCTCCAATACTGTGTTGCTCCTAAGAAGCTTCTAACTTCTGCAGCAGATTTGGGTTTAAGCCAGTTTACAATGACTGCAACCTTAGAGGGATCTATCTTCAATTCACCACACCCTACAACATGACCCAAATAATTCAAAGATGTTTTGCCAAATTCACATTTTGAGAACTTAACATAGAGATTTTTTTTTTCAATACATCTAGAGTCTGCTTGACATGCTTCAAATGTTCTTCCCATGTTTTACTAAATATAAGAATGTCATCTAAATATACAATGACAAAATCACCAATAAAAGGTATGAGTACATCATTCATTACTCTCATGAATGTAGCAAGAGCATTAATTAAGCCAAAAGGCATAACTAACCACTCATACAATCCCTGCTTTCTTTTGAAAGTAGTTTTCCATGCATCTTGTTCTGCAACTCTAACCTAATGGTAGCCACTATGTAAATCCAACTTGAAAAAATAAACAACTTCTTTTAACGGATCTAATAGATCATCTATGCGAGGAAGGGGATAACTATTTTTGTCGTTGTCTTATTCAGTGCTCGGTAATCAATACACATTCTCCATGAGCCATCTTTCTTTCTCACCAAGACAATAGGAGACCCACATGATGATGTGCTAGGTCCTATGAACCCTTTCTCGAGCAGCTCTTGTACCTGCTTCTTGATTTTTTCATTCTCTAAAGTAGACAACCTGTACATTCCGATGTTAGGAAATGGAGCATCTTGTTGCAAATTAATATCATGTACTATTTCCTTTTTGGGTCGCAGACTTTTAGGATCTTGAAATAGTAGATCATATTCTGAAACAACTTTTTCTAAATCAGCTTGTGGTTTAGCATTACAACCCTCAAATATACTAGTTTTATCAAGTTTCTTTTCCTTTACAGCCATCAGTAAAAATTGTTTGCATGAATTTACAATTCTTTTCGTCTGCCCTGAATTTATGAGAGTATAATTATTCTTGAGTTTATGAGCTCTTACAATATATTTGACTCCATCTTTAATGAGCTGAGTTTGTTTTCAACTCTATAGAAAATAGCTGTCCTATCATATAAGTAACTACTTCCTAAAAAAAATCCACATACATCCAAAGGAACTATATCTAACTCAACCTCATCTACAAATGTTGACCCAAAAGAAAACTTAAGTTTACATTGTCTAGTTACTTGTAGCTTTGTTTTATCACATAACCAACCTAATGGATATGGCTTCTTGTGAGGTGTGGTTAGTAATCCCAGTTTCTTTACAATCACTTCAGAAATTAAATTTACTTGTGAGCCACTATCAAACAAAGTATCAATCTTTTGATGCTTGGAAATAACTCAAAAATGAAAAAGCTCATGCCTTTCCCTCTCATTTTCTTCATTATTAGTAGATTTTGTAGAATTACTAGTAGATGCTTCAGAATTTTTGCCTTTTATACCTGTGGCTGCGATTGTTGTTACATATTCTGAGTCTGACCCCAAATACTTTTGAATAGCTGTAACAGTCTTCTTCTTTTTTCCATCGAACTTCTTGGGTCTCAGCTCTGGATGCAGGATCCAACAGTGTTGATCGTCATGTCCATCCTTCTTGCAGTGAGTACATGAAGGCTTTGTCTTTTGTATAGCATTTGTCTCCCTCCCTTTCCATTGTTGTTTTCTCCTTACCTTGATTTTGCTTGCAGTGGGTTTTGATGATCCCTCAACTTCTGAGTTCAGATTCTTGCCTCTAGTCTCTAGATGTGTAGCCTGAACAGATACCTCGTCTATGCTAGTGGGATTAAACATGAGAATGGTATGTCTTAGATAACTATGTAGACCACCTATACACTTCAGCAGAGTTTTAGGTGAGTCTAAAGAAATTCCTATAATCAAAGCTCTATTCCTAAATTATTAAGTGTAGCCTTGTACACTTTGCCCTTTTAATTGGTTAAGAGTTTGCCAACTCATCATGGCTTGCTGCATATAGGCTAGTGGATAGAATTGCTTTTTAAATGTAGAAACAAATTCACTCCAGGAAAAAAGAACTTTTCCATGCTTATTCATGTCAACTTGTGTCCTGCCTTCCCACCATACCAAGGTGGTACCTCCAAAGCATAGGCTGGCTAGCTGAATCTTATTTTTGTCTCAGTCAATGCTCTGCACCATAAAATACACATTAATCTATCTAATCCAATTATCCAGCTTCTCTGCATTCAACTCTCCATCATATATCGGCAAATCAAACTTAACGTCTAATTTAATCAAAGATTTTTTCTTTTTATTTTCAGGGCTATTAGGAGGTGTGGGTGACTTTCCTTCTTTCCCTTTTACTTTAGAATGGTAACGGAGGAGACATTTTTCTACACATTTATTTTGTTTGGAGTTTGTTGAATTTTCTTCTCTACCTTTCTTAAATTCTCTATACATTTTCTCCACCATGGATCTCATGGTCATGAAACTCTCCATGAATTGGGAGTCTGATTCCAAGGGACTTTCTTCTGAAATTTTCACCTTAGGGTAGACTCTTCCAATTTCCGGATTAGCTTCAACCAATTCTTCTTCTCCTAATTTAAGCTTTGATCTAGTTAGCATTCAACAGCAAAATCCAGCACAAGCTTGTCTAACCATAATAACCTAGAGCTCTGATACCACTTGATCTAGAATTGATCCAAGACAATTAATTAAGGTATTATAGACTCATGTGCATGGATGTGTCTATGTTATTTTATGCAACGGATAGATAATATTGTGAAATACATAGACGCTGAAGCAGTTAAAGAAGGCACAACAGGCAAACATATAAATGCAACAAGTTTAATAAGTATTTCACCCAATACTCCTGGGTTACATCTCCTGGTCTAGTCTTTAGTGGTGGCATCTCTATTATGTTTTAAAAGCAGAGTTTTTACAATAATGAACTCATACATGACAGGCATATACATAGGAGTTCACTTGAACCTCTCAAGCCTTCTCTAGAGTACACAGACTCTCTGACTCCCTCTGGCTCTATCTGGCTCGATGCTGCCTTTGCTTCCGCGGGTCAGCTTGACTTCTTCTCTGTTCTCTACTCTTAGATTTCTCATCTCACTTGTTGTTTTTCTGCTTCCCCTTCCCTCTTTGTCAGTTCGTGTCTTTAAATCCAATTTTCTTTCTGACTATTCATTTCCACTTCCTGACTTTCTGGTTCTCCTCCCTCTGTCAATTTGAATTCCTCTGTTTTGTGTCATCATCACTGTGTAACACCTCACAGGGAGGTGGGCAAATGTTTCATAATGAACTAAGTGACAATTCTCTTGGAAATGTTTGAATGGTTGTTAGTACCATTTGCTCCAAGATTTTCCCATGAAACACAAATCTTTGCCAACTCATCATCCATGCCGGACTTCAAACCTTATACAATTCGGCCTATTTACCCTATTGAATCCAGTCATCCATCGGATCGCATTTCCACTGTCTCCATCATATCAGGCAGGTAAGTAGCAGGATGTTTACCCATCTGATGTGAGTAGTTTTCTCTCTTTTCCATCGGATGCATGGCACCCAATGTGTGGCATTGGGCGGGACTCGGTTGAAACCGTTTACCGCTCGAAGCCTTTCTGACATCCTACTGGTTTTCGTGTGGGACCCATCTTTGGCGGAATCGGTGCGATATCCGTACGGTTTTATGACTTTTCAGTTTCGGGTCGGTCATGGCTTTTCCTTCATTGAGGGGTTTGCTCGACGATATCCGATTAGTGACTTGTCACTAATCGCATATCAAAAACCTCCCCTGTTTCTCAAAAAGACCTCCCATTTCGCCAATTCATGACAGTGCGCATTACCATGGGCCAACGATCTGCGCACTTGACCAAGGGTCCTCGTTGCTCCTTGCTGCTCACAAATTACAATTGTTCTGAAGATATTTCTTGTAAGCTCGACCTTTGTAAGTCTTTGAAACTTTGGCATGAATTTTTCAGAGTTATGAAAACTTAGAGAGTGTTTTAGGATCCAATTCAGATCAAAACTACAATGGGTATTCATATAGTGATGCTTCCTACTAACCAGCCTATGTTAGTAGTTAAATAGAATTACTAAGAAGTGCATTTAAATGATGGAAAAACCAAAAAACATCGGCACACAAGACTTTGTTTCATATGCCCCTGGGACCTCCCATGATGCGATAGGTAAAGGTTAGGCTCTGACACGAACGCAAAGTTATAGAAAAAACACAATATAGTTCACATTGGTCAAATGAATTTACAAAATGCACATAATATAGTTCACATTGGTCAAATGATGGTACATATAAGAAAGCGTATTTCATCATAATTCGCCAAAATCAGACAATACAATTTAAATATTTTTGGTTATTTAAAATACATGTTTGAATGGATAAATGGATTTATAACTCTTGAAAACCCTGGAGCACTCGAATTATGCAGATTAAACAATTTAAACTCAATTTTTTAAAATTCTTTGTCAAATTTTTAATAAACCTAATCAGAAAAATTGTCATGAAAAATGTCATCTTGTCTATAAGTTAGACTACACCCATATATATATGTAAAGTGACTTATAAATATACAATAACTAAGTTTCACACATAATCAATTAATTGAGAGAGTATCTCAACCACACAACAATATAAGACTATTAGTTGGAGGGAATCTCATAACCAATTAAGTAGGCCTAAAAAAATTCCTAGAATTAACACACGTAGATGCAAGTGGGAATTGCTTGCTTTAACATGAACAACTATCATATGAAGTGAGTTATGATAGTCTATTTACATACTAACACAACCACATTAAAAATATTAATGTCTCTATATTCAAGCTTCTGTGGTCCATAATGAATTAAGCACAGTCTTTCGGTAGAAATCACATAAGAGAAATTTTTGATCGATGCATTTCGAATCAACAAGTGTGGTTCATCATTAGGACCAGATGACCATGGAAAAGGCTTAAATAGAGATCCTTTGTCATGGTCTACCTCTTCATCTAGTCCTAATGATGAACCACACTTGTTCGTTCAAAACGCGTCGGCAAAAAGTTTCTCTTATGTGATTTCTACGAAAAGAATTTGCTTAAAAATTAATTTCATTGATATAGCCCAAGACTTCATGAACATATAACTAAAAAACCTATTGCAACAAAAATATTATTATTAACTATTGCAACAAAAATATTATTATTAGCTTTAAAAATATTAATGTGGCTGATATAGCCCGAGGCTTCATAAATATATAACAAAGAAAACTATTGTAACAAAAATATTATTATTAAATATTGCAACAAAAATATTATTATTAACTTTGATTTTAATTAACCGTTAAGAATCCAAGGCAATGATAAAAAGAGGAGCGTTGAAGAGCTTCTATCCTTTACAACCAAAATATAAGACAATTTTTCTAAATTTAAGTACGCTTTGAAAATCGTTAGGAAATTGGTGGGGGAAGCCACCTTGTAAGAATATAATTTTTTAAATTTATTAAAAGTCAATGCAACCTAACAACCATAGATGAGCATGCATATACAGAGCCTATTCCCTTGAAAATCAATCTAAGATGTCAATTAAAAAATATAAAAAGTCAAAAGATTTCCATCCACCTTAATATGAAATAACATGCCTTTGGCTAATTAAAAATCTCTATAATAAAGTACTCTAAATCCTGCAGCATGAGAAGTACAACGTATTTCAAATGCATAAAACTTTTCAAGAAGAAAATTTCAATGTGAGATTGTGTCCAAATATGATGTGATACTCATGATCAGTCTACAACCCACTAGAGATTGGGCAGCGTTAGAGCCATCTGCAGATTCATAAGAAGTTCTTTATTCAGATGACAATGCATCTATCAATGTTACTCAAACCATAATACAATAAGCAAACGCAGAGTTCATTGCGGGTTAGTTGAAGATGCAGAGCATTGAATTCGTCGACAATTCGAAAGATATCTGTAAAATATAACGTTGTGGGAATCTACTCTAAGCAAGCTCAATTACTGAAGCACAAGGGATTATTGTTATTGAAACACGATAATGGGTGTACGTGTATCTGATGAGAAAAATGAGCAGACTGTAATGGTTATGCTTCCCATTAGGTTTGATGAGAAAATGACTGCGATGCTTCACATTAGATTGGAAGGTGCATGATAAGTAGTTGACTTTGATTTTTATGTTAGAATAATGGAGTGTTTGGAATTGTGATTTGTTTGGTCGATGAGTTATACTCTTAGTTTACTGACTTTTTAGTTAGAGTTATGAGTTGGTTTTTTTATTATATGTGTTATATTTTATTTTTTTTATATTAAAATTTTATGATTTAGAAGGTTTAATATTGGTCATTTTTTATATATGTGATATGAGATGTCTGATTAATTATTTGGATAATAGAGTGTTATCTCACGTTTAAGATTTGTGAATTTTTATATATGTAATGTTTGATTAACTATGTGGGTAATAGAGTGTGATCACATATAATGTGAGAATGTGTAGTTTATTTTATTTTTGTATTTTTCATTTTTATATGGTTTTTTAGGTGCAATTTGATTTTGGCGTTAAAGTAGTTGGGACCATGTGGTTGGATCAACGATACCTAGGATATTGGCTCGGATCCACTAGTGGATCTTGCATACATTGGATGGGATGGCTAGCTTGAGAGTGATTTGATGATTAGTCACACACCATAGCTTCATAGCAAATTAAGACTTTAAATTTTAATAACTTGTACATCACTATTTCCACTCAATTTATTCAAAATTTCATTGTCTAGAAGCTCTTAGAAAAAAGTTATAGCAAAAACTTCACGATGTCTTGAATGAGCTAGCTAAACAACTAAAGACTAAGATCACAAGCTTTAATACAAATGTAATAATCTAAGCAACTTGAAAGTGACAAAAGATCAATCATTATAATTTTATGCTCCACATATAGGTTTTGAACAAAGGGAATCAAACTAACATTATATTTTTTAGTGCAACTCATGGCAAGAAATAATGAACTTTGCATCAAGTGGTTATGGAAGAACTTTGGGTTGGCTTTAATATGCTAGCATGGGTGTCACTTCATTTTTATCTTGGATCTAAAGTAATTAGTTATATTAATCAAATGTTCCTTAATCACACTATAAATGTGCTTGAATTGTTGAAGAAATTTGGTATGGAAGATTGTAAACATTATTTTATGGCCATGGAACTAAATTTGAAACTTTCAATATTTGAAAATATGGAATTGGTTGATAGTACTAGGTATAATAAATTGATTAGAAGCCTCTAAGGGAAAAATGGAATTAGGAAAAAACCAAAAATACTAAATTCATTTATGTTGGTCTTCCTTACCCGAAAAACAAAAACAATTCACTTTCATATGATATTTTGTAAGATAATATCATCTATTGCAAAATATAAACAAAAGTTACTAACTCTTTAGTATAAGTGTTGAAGATATCAACTTAAGAAGCAACCTATAAAATTAGACTCGGATTTTTCAAGATCTTAGTGTAATTCAACAATCTAGTCCCCTCATCTAAAATTAATGAGCAAAAGCCAATTAACAATAAAGATCACCACTAATTTGCATCTACAGCAAATATCACTTTATCAAATCTCTCAATTATCAGAAACATCATCAAACCCAAATTTTGTTTATCTAAATCAAATTAATTACAACAGTGGAATTAATTTTCTTATAATTAATTTTCATAAAAATTAAATTAATTTTTAAATTAACTGTTACAACACTGAAATTAATTTTCATGAAAATGAAGTTAAATTTTAAATTAACTATTAAAAAAAATGGTTTATTTTTCAAAACAAAATTTAATACTTTTTAATGGTTTATTTTTCGAAACAAAATTTAACACAGTCTATTAAAATCATTGCAGAAATACATGGAGCATCAAGTAATTTTTCTGCGTTACTATAGATCTCATTTTTACAAAAATAACTTGTAATTCCATTCATAAATGTCAAAGAAAAAACAATTATTTTTCACCATTTATGAGAATTATTTGTGGAGGGTTTAAGCATAGGCCAATATAATAGTTAAACATAACAGTTTCTCGTTTTCCTCAAGATACACATAATTTGATGGGTTCAGTCATCATCCTCAGAGCTATCGCTGACGTCAAACGGTAATTTCAGGGACTACGGGTTAAAATCTCGCCAGTGTTTTCCTTGTATGTAAGTGTCGTTATTGGAGATCTCATTACCCACTTTCTCAACTCAGAACCGTTGAAGCATTAGGTGTAATCCTTGCCAGCTATTCTCTGGTAACTAAGAGAACATTTGTTCAAGTTTATCATCCTATGATTAACGTCACCATCGTCATGCTCATACAATATCATCATTGTAATCATCATCATGGTCATCCTACCCACTATCATCATAGTAATCGTCATACTGCCCAATGTCATCATAGTCATACTGAACAGTATCATCATAGTCATACTGCCCAATATCATCATCGGGCTGAACAGTATCATCATCACCACACTACCCAATATCATCATCATGATCATAGTCATAGTCATCGGCCATCCATTCATCATCACCATTGTAATTTGGAACGCAAACAAAAACAGAAAATACCAGAGGTGTCAGATCTCTGATTCCACAGGCCTGTCATACAGAAGGTCGTACCAGTGTTGTTGGAGATCTTAATGCCAACAGTATGGGTGAACGATTACGGAAATACAGAGGTGTGAAGCGTAGTAATAGAAAATGGGCGGCACAAGCTAGTTATCGAAAAAACGATCCTGAGAAATCGAAAAAGTCGGTCCATCTTGGAACTTTTCCGATAGCAGAGATGGCTGCAGTTGCGTACGACGCAGCAGTCTTGGTCCTAAGGGACGAGTCACGTGCCAATCGTCTGAACTTTCCAGAGTATTCTCCTCACATCAAAAGCATAGTAAAAGGCTGAACGAGAAAAGCCTTCTACTATGCTTTTGATGTGAGGAGAATACTCTGGAAAGTTCAGACGATTGGCACGTGACTCGCCCCTTAAGACCAAGACTGCTGCGTCGTACGCAACTGCAGCCATCTCTGCTGTCGGAAAAGTTCCAAGATGGACCGACTTTTTCGATTTCTCAGGATCGTTTTTTCGATAACTAGCTTGTGCCGCTCATTTTCTATTACTACGCTTCATACCTCTGTATTTCCGTAATCGTTCACCCATACTGTTGGCATTAGGATCTCCAACAACACTGGTACGACCTTCTGTATGACAGGCCTGTGGAATCAGAGATCTGACACCACATTTAATGAAAATACCACGTACCATCCACTCATCATCGCCATTGTCAATTGAAAGGCAAACAGAAATGACAATATGCTGTCCACCTGTAATGAAAATACCACCTGGAATTCTATCATTTGGGATAACGTAGTACTTAAAATTGTGGTCTAGAAACATCTGGTACTCGTCAAATGTGACCTTAAGAAACCCCTGTGGATCACAAACATGAACCTCTCTGTCATGGGTGGATCAAGTGTTTCCAGATAGTAAGGCGTCCCCACTACATTAAGTTTTGTGGATTTTATAAGTCGGGAGTCTAGGAAGATGCATCGAACCCATGTATTCCCAAGCCAACTTGTCGCATAAATATTCTATCACTACCACATAGAGCAATGAATCTAATATGAAGACGACTACGGGGCTTCATCTCAGTTTGCCAGCGAATTCTTTCATGGTGTTTGGAATAGATTTTGAGACTAATTTCATCTTTCCAACCAGTTTTGCCATAGTTACACATCGACATATCCCTATGTCCTGGAAACAAAAAGACATGAAGATCAGTTGTTTCAATTGTCTCCTCCGCTTTCCAATCAAACCTGACGGTATTTACCTATAAACCACAACAGCGGAAAGTTGTAGGAAGCAAGTAAAAATGTGTGGAATAACAAGGGAACAAACAGTTTGGCAACCTTACAATTATTTGGTTACCAACTAGTGAAAAGATTTGAGATTGGAATTTACTGCAAGAAAGGGATGGTCTATGTTCAAGGAAAAGCATGAGGAATGTTACAGTCTAAATTTTCTTATTTTTTTAGGTGGCATTCCAGTATCAATGGTACATCAACTACATAATAATAATTTGACTAATATTGTTGATATTCCTTTTGAGTGCTCTATGAACTACATCAAGGCAGTAGATGACCAAGTTACCAGGGTTTTGATTTCTGATCGCATTGTTTATGATATGGATTATGATGATGAAGAATGACTTCACCAATTCAATAATAATATTGCAGATTTGATGGCAAAGAAACTAATAAAAGTACCAAGATGTTCTTGAGGGAGTTCTATTTATTTATCTAGTGTATCCAGAACTCTTTCAAGAACATCTTGGGTAATTTTATTAATTTCTTTGCCATCACAATCTGCAATATTATTATTGAATTGGCTAAGCCAATTCTTCATCATCACAATCCATATTGTAAACATAGCTATCAGAAATCAAAGCCCTGGTAACTTGGTCGTCTATTGTCTTCATGTAGTTCAACAGTACTAGTCAAATTATTATCATCTACTTTACTTACCATTGGTATTGGAATGCTGACTAAAGAAGCCAGAAAATATAGATTGTAACATTCCCAGTGCTTTTTCTTGAACAGAGACCATCTCTTTCTTCCAGTAAATTCCAATCTCCAATCTTGTTCAATAGTTGGCCACCAAATATTTGTAAAGTTGTCAATTGTTTGTCCCCTTGATATTCTGCGCATTTTTACTTGCTTCCTGACAGCTTTTAGTTGTTGTGGTTTATAGGTAAATACCTTCAGTCCATTGATCTTCACAGCAAGAACACTTCAACGAAC
>APFE030262330.1:0-17146 GCA_000404065.3 Pinus taeda
TAAAATTAAGGTGTTATAGCAAATAACACACAGTAAAACATAGTAACTATTATTTTTCAGGCACCAACTAAGATTTGCTCCACCATTTTTTCCTCAGAGACTCTAGCTCTCTTTCTCTCTTGCCTACAAAATGAGTTTTACATGTTATTTATTTCAACATACAATTTTTGCATTAATGCATGAGAGAGAAAATAATTTATACATTGTTATTGTTGAGTGTGATCAGAATGGTGCAGGTGTTTATGTAGTATGGGCAATAGTCGCACAGTAAACGCTTGCCCATATCTATTTACGAAAATACATTAAACTCCTTAAATTATTTGTTGTGTTGAGGAATGGTTCCCATCGTACTTTTGTTCAGTCTTCAGTCCTTCCATCTTCAAACGGAGAGGCAACTTACAAAAATACTTCTGAGAAATATAACTGTTGTTAAAGTGTTTAACGTGATAGTTGGGATTAATATTTCCAAAATTTATTTTATTCCCGGCTTCCCTAGCAAATTTTTCCTTAGGGGCTTCCCACCTTCTAGAATATTCCAACCCAATAGCATCACTTTTTTCCTATATTTCGAAAAATATATCTCATTTTTTTAGTTAAAGCCAACTCTTTTCACCAATGCCTATTTATTTAGCATTACTCAATGTTCTCTCTACGTTGAACGACTTAATAAATTTCTCTCTCCAATCATATTAAATCTCATTAACCACTTATAAAAAATTTTAGGAATCATTTTAAAGACATGTGTTCTTTCTACATTGAGCGATTTACTCATAAATGTTTTCAGGCAACATTTTAGAGACAAGTGTTCTTTCTACATTGAGCGATTTAATTAATTTCTCTCTCCAATCATATTAAATCTCATTAACCACTCATAAATGTGTTTAGAAATCATTTTAAAAAAAATTGTCTTCACTTAAATGTTTATTTAACAAGTAATCTCCAATTTTTCTTTTCAACATTAAGATATCACACCATGCATGGATAGTGGAAGGGAGAAAAAGCAGGAGTTTAACAACGTTCAACCCCGTCGCGGTCCTGTCCACCTGATGGGTTGTCACTAGTGTTCCTAGATGTTGCTGCAGGAAGATATTAGGCATTTATATTAATAATACCCCTCTGGATAATCCCCGATTTACCTAGATCTGAAAAATCCCCCTATTGACGGGGGCTCGCCGCCATCCAGGAGCTAAAAATAGTTGACTCGAGGAGAATTTCTGATTCCGGGTCTAGGCGAAAAATCTCTTTAACTTAAATGTTTCTTTAACAAGTAACCTCCAATTTTTCTTTTCAAACATATATACATAAAGATATCACACTTGATTTGTAACTAATTTAAAAATACAAATTATTATTTTTATCAAAGCCAAATGGTTCCCTATATTTTAGCACTCTGAGACATAAATCCATGGCAATGAAGAAGAGATTACCAAAAATCCATTTATATTTTAAACCATCGTGGATGGAAATGGTTCCATTAATAGTAAATTAATAATATTTCTTTTATGAACACCATGAGTTGATGTTACAAAAAACCATTTCCATTAATAATAAATTAATAATATTCTTTTTATGAACACCATGAGTTGATGTTACAAAAAAAAAAATCAGGTTAAGAAGGCATCCAATCTATAATTGTATTATGATTTAAAATTATAACATAAAATTCGTTTTAATTTTGTGTTTCACTTTTTTTTACTCAAATATATCGATGTTTGTAGAGATGTCATAGATCTTATTTCTTTACTGATCACGATAACCAAAACAATTCTTGCATCGTGTACTGGACGCGTCTCTCCACCAAGCAGGTGTTAGGATTTAACGAGACAGACTTTATACCACTTGCCGCTGCTGGTTTATACAAGTTGATGTTGTTGTATTGATGCAGATGGTAGAGTTGGGGAATATTTTAAAATTTGATGGTTAATGGTTAAATTTTAATATATTATTGAAATCTACAATGGACATAAAAATGCCCTTCTATAAAACATATAAAACCTATTTTGATTCACCAGGGAAGAAGGCTGAGATGCTCCTTTACACGTTTTACATTCCCACTTCCGGACCCAATTTTGCATAACCAACGTATAATATAGATAACCTTCCTACCATTCCACAAGGTGACGAGTACCTTAAAATGTGTCATTTTATATTTATAACTTTCAAAATATTCTCTCGTTATGAGTATTTCAGTGTTCAATATGTCATGCTGTACGTAAATTTCGCACCTAATATTTTGCCGACAGTTGAAAACTGCACACCAGGTAGATTCGCTCTAGCGAAGCACTGAATGCAGACGCAGAAATGAGAATGATCCCCGTCACTAGTGCCAACATTTTGAAGTGGCGAATCATCGCATGAAGATCTTTCAAAGAGAATTGTTGAATTGTTCGGCTTTGGTATCATCATATGATTAGACTTCTATTTGTTTGTATTGAATAAACAGGGAAAGAAGCGCAGAGGTGAGAATCCAAATATAACAATAAAATACATAGAAGTCAGCGGTTGTTTATGACAGCCATATTAGTAGGACGATGCATAAACGACGCAGCCTGAGTAGAGGTAATCGGGTACGACCTCTTTTAGAAAAAAATGCCGCAATTCAAGAAATTCAACTCAGACGACTTTTGTGATGCCCCACTAGACGGGTTCCCATGCAAAATATTCCGCCGAAGTAAATGGAGTTACGATGGTAAATAGGTTGCACATGGCGCGGTGTCAGACGGACTTGCAATCTCCTCATGATGTGAATTGAGTTCCCAGTAAAAAGTCACTAATGATACTAGCATGTAAGTGTCAAAATTAGAAGTAGGTAATGAACTTTTGGGTCATAGGGACGTGCAATCTCCTCATGATGTGAATTGAGTTCCCACCGAAAAACACCAATGGTACCTGCATGTAAATGTCAAAACACCAATGATACCTGCATGTAAATGTCAAAATTAGACGTAGATAATAAACTTTTGGGTTGGATTTCAATTAATTATATTTATGAAGATGATCATTTTGGAATAGAAATTGAGAATAATTAATTATTAGGTAGATGGTACAGATTATTTTTAAAATAGTTATATGTTTTTATTTCTTTTAGATAAATAAATTAACTAAAAAAGTGTTATGTAAATTAGTATTATATGAAATAAGTTGTGGTTTTTTGTATATATGGTATTGATAATCTATGGTATTAACCCATTGTATTATAGTGAAAGAACCTATGTGCAAATGAAGAATCTACATGCTAAAGTGACAATAAATCTCCATGGTTAAATCTTATTATATTTTATTATATGATTTTATCATTAATAATATAATAAAAGTTTAATAAAGTTAAATATAATATAATCTCAAATAAACTTATAATTAAGTTAATATTTTTATTTTTTTTAATTCTTTTGTAATTATTCATTTGTTAATAAAGATAGAATTAGTTATAAAATTAACTAATTAGAAATAAACAAATATAACATATTATATATTTAATTCGTTATTAATAAGGAAAAAGGTAATGAAATAACTTAATTAGATGTATTAAGGTTATATTATTAAAATTATATTTGGAAAACTCATAAATATGTGATTTAAATAAATTTATATATTTATTATAATTTTTTTTTTCTAGTTAATACCATAGTATCTCATAGGTTGGATGAGTTTATATATTTTTAATAAAAAATATTGATATTTGGTTATATAAAAATAGGTTTAGTAATAGAATTAACTAATTAATCAACTAATTAGATTAAACATAATAAACTATATTATGCGTTATTTTAATGAGGGTAGTCAAAATATTTTTAATTAGTTTTATTTAAGTTCATATGAATTAAAAATGATTATTTTTGGAAAACTAATAAATATTTTGATTTAAAAATGATTATTTTTGGTAAACTAATAAATATTTCGATTGTAGTTCCTAAGTTAAAAGTATTTTTAAATTAGATTTATTCAGGTTCATATGAATTAAAAAAAATTATATGTAAGAAACTAATTAATGAATTAAATATCTCTTGGACCCTATCCCTGTGGTTAATTATAGTTGTTTCTTGGTCAATTATAGTTGTTTTTCTAACCATTTGAATGATCACTATCTATTTAAGCTATGCCTAGATCTTGTTATTCATCTTGTCCTGATGATGAGCTGCACTTGCACTTGTTGGTTTAAAACGATATTGTCCTGATGATGAACCACACTTGTTGGTTCCAAATGCCTCGACAAATGAATTTTGATGTGATTATGGCCTAAAATCTGTCTCAAAAATTAAATATGTATGCTAAATTATTTTGGCTTCAGAAATCATGGGTATAAATTTGAGTAACACTTTTGGGTTGAGAAAATCATTTATAATGAATTTGAAAACGATTTTCATCTATTTATTGTTATTGACAATTTAAATATTGTTATTTTTTTATTAACAAAAAAAACTTTTTTTTTTTTACATTTTTTTTCAGCAGGAAATTAACCTAAACTAAGGTAGGTTCAATTGAAGAGACCAAACTAATCCCCAAGGATATCTAGGAGAATTGAACTCACTAGCTCCCAATAACAAGGTGCTTTGCAATGAGACATTGACTAATTAAGCTAACCCTTAGAGCTTCCAAATATTATTTGTTAGTATAATTTTTGTGTTTTGTTTATTTACAATTTTTTTAATTCTCATTTTATTATAAAATAGAATTTAATTAAGCAATATAATATATGTATATTTTAATTAAGCAATATAATATATGCATATTTTATACTATTTTATACTAGTGTCAAAAATGAATTTATATCCATTAACATCATACCTCTACTATGTATTATTATAAAATCCAAAAGGCACTAGTGTTCCAATCTTTGTTCTAATACCACTTGTAACATCACCCAATAAATTTCATGTAAAAGCACATAGGAATAGAAAGATTTTACCAAATTTAGTAGCATGTAATATTCCCAATGACTTATTCCATACTCTTGGTCTAATCATTAGATAAACCACCATAATAACATGACACAACTATAGAAGAGAGTTTGTGGATGGTGTAAAGGAATAGTCATTATTTCCATTAGTTAACATACTATTATCTCCCATAACTTTTCCTACCCTATATTGATCAAATAATCAAGCTTAATTCAAAACATGAGATTGATATGTTTTTCCAATGTTATGGAAAATTACCATATCATCAAGATCATGAAATATGCAAGGACATAAGAGGACATCCTTATATCCTAGAAACCCTGAAGGGAAAAATAAGAAAACATGTACTAGTATTAAACATTTCATCAGGGTGTTCACCACTCACTCAATGGCAACAAGTGAGACAATCCATTTTCCATTGTTAAAATTTTATAAATAAATATCTTCCTAAATTCAGCATAATTAAATTGATGTCATTACATTAGTCATGATGTCATTTACCCTACAATTCCCCTAGAACTATGTTTTTGTGGCCGAGTTGGTCCCTAAAGTGATTTCCTACATTTGACAATCATTCACTCTACATGCACCATTAGTTCAAGCCTAATGATCTCATTGTATTCCATACTATTCACTATAATGCACTTTTGAGTTGGTATATAAGAAATGTATTATAGACAATTAATTCATTCTTCACACAATTCATATTTCTTCCATGTAATTACCATCATCAGTAACTCTAACATCATGATTATTTAAAACATTTATCAATCCCAAATAAGCCTTTACTAATTATGCTTTAAACATGTTTTCATGTTCCACTTTCTTGCACTTGCATGAATTAAAAGTACATAATATCACAAGCATGCATATTTATCCATGTATGCGTAAGGCTACGACACATGTCTATCAATCCAAATATCGCATGCATAAAGTAAAATCCATAAATATTACAAAGGCATGCTCACCTATCTACACTTCACAAGCATTATAAGAAAAGGAATAGTTACATTCTACCTTTACCCACAAGAAGAAGATAATAGTTTAAAAGAATCACCATGATTATCCCTACTATCTAAATTTTTAAAAGATAATTACCACAACTAATATTATTCATTTGTATAAAAACACATTCTTTTCCAACAGAAAAACCATTGCAACTACAGATATTTTAAATGAAAATTAGAAAAATAACTACTATGTACATGGAAATGCATACTCTTTTTCCAGAATAAACACATATTCTTTTCTAAAACAAAACTAACACTATAAATATTAATATTATTTATTGGTATATATAGAACCTATTATTCTTCAATACAACTAATATAATAATTAGTATTTTTCTGTATATAAACACGTACTCTTTTGCAATAGAATACAACTAATATAATAATTAATATTTTTCTGTATATAAACACGTACCCTTTTGCAATCAAATTTGGCAAAATAACTATTGTCTATGTGCATATAAGAACATATTATTTCTTCAAGAAAATTGTCATAACATCTATTACGTCATTCATATAAGCACATATATTTTTCAAGGCTATAATGCATAAGAACAATGTGAATATTTCTAAGTAAGTTAGTAAAATAATCTAGATTTCGAAACATATTTCCCCTGCAATATTTTCTACTAAAGTAACATGGTTTCTTTATATTTTTATGTGCAAATTTCACATGAATTATTTTCCAAGAAAATAACATGACTTCTTTATCATTTTATTCTTATTAGTCCCTGCCTGGGACTAATAGCGATCGATAGATCGTTGACCAGCTATTAATTCGTTTTGACCGAGTAAAATTTTCGGTACATGTCATGTTTAACCCAATGTTTGAAATAATTTTTTTTGCTCAATCGATTTTTATCCAAAGTTTATATTTGGACCTCTTATTGTCGGGCTTTTCTGAAAACTTAGGGTAAAGAGTTTAGAGTGGCCTGTATTAAAAAGCTAAAAAATTTAGAGTTGCCTGTATAATTCTTTGAAAACTTAGGGTAAAGCATTCTTTGAAAACTTAGGGTAAAGCATTTCCACTCGCCTGCCACGTTTCTTTGTGCATGTCTTACACACGTATCCTTCTACTGCGAACACTTTGAACTCGGTGGATGTTTCTGTTCGGTAGTGCCCCATACATACATGGATATTTTTTCAAGTGGCTAAAACAAACTTCCTGCTATGCCGCTCTGAGATTTTATATATGTTAGTCTTATGCTTCTTCACCTGTACTACACTGTTTCAATTCACTGTTTCAATTCCTGAGTATATGAATAGCTAAAAATCCATGGAAGGACAATCTAGGTTTCACATGGGCATGGGGCCTGCTCTGTTCAGGGCTGTCGTATTGCTTTCTGTGTCCGGCACAGTATATGTAAGTGGAAGCAAAGTAGGGCGTGATTCATGGGCTTGTTTGGCCGCAACCATTACAGCTCCTGGTACGGTTTTCCACTGCTATTTTCCTCTTTTTGGCAAAAAAAATTATAGGTTTTCTAAATGCGTTTTGCGCTTGCATGATGTTGCACATTAAAAACATTTTAATGTGTCTAGAATTTATGTTCTGATGCTTTGTTAAATTTTTAATGTGTCTAGAATTTATGTTCTGATGCTTTGATTTATCAGGTTACATAAATTTAATGGTAACTTTTATGTTGTTCGAACTCACAAATTGTGATAACTAAGGGAGATTTTGTTCAAAAAGAGCATTTCAGAAAGATATTTTGAATTTACAGTGCATTTCCTTACAACTCTTGATTTTGTTCAAGAAGATCTTGTCTGAAAAGACCTTTCTTATGACATCATACCGTTATAATTTACAGAATTTCTGGAAAGCTATTTTGAATTTACAGAGCATTTCGTTATAATTTAATGTCTTTGTGCAATACTCCAGATGCAACAAGCGATAATTTAAGATTTTGTTCGAGAAGACAATTTCTTGAAAGATATTTTGACTTTAATTTAATGCCTTTCCTTTGATAATATTCCAGATGCAACATAAATAGAAGCGAGTTTAAATATGAAAATCTTGTAAGTTTAGAGTCAGATTAATTCACTTATAAAGCCTCGAATATCTTATATCTTACGACAAACATTTAAATTTCCAGAATACGCTGAGAGAAAAAGCCCAAGGAATTTAGTTAGTTATTATCGGTGCTCATCTTTTCAAGAATTCGTTTGTTTTCAATTCTGCTTGCAATAATAGGCGCAAAGTTGGATTTAAGGAAAATCTTGTTGAGTGTTTACACCAGCGTGTCACTTAGTAGTTTATTTATGATTTCTGATAAGTGGTCTGGGTTCAAGCTTGGCCTATTAATGGTGAATTTTACTCTGGGACAACAACTGCGTATAAGTCTAATGAATTAGAGTACGACAAGGCAAGGAAAGACGAGAAGCATCACAAGCGTATGGAGCATTTGGGAGAAATGGGAGCAGTCGCTGCCGGAGCGTTTGCAATGGTACTCTATATATCTTTTATTCATTAAATCTAAATTCTCTGATCCATAGATCGAGTAAAGTATATTTTTGTTCTCCTAGATGTTAATCCTATCAGAATCAGATGAGATGAACTCATGGAATGTATTTTTAGTATTGTTTCTTGTATTTTGAAGTCAGCTGATTAATTACAATAGACCCAAAAAATTATAGAGAACTTCTATGATTGTTATAATATAAAGAGACAAATCTGTATATTAATGTAATGTTTTATGCAGCAAGAAACAGAACTCTGAACTCTGTAAAGCGATTTTGCTCTGATGTTAGAAATTAGAGATATCTAAATTAAAAGTTTCAGAAATCATAGTACCTTGATCCGTAAAGCGATTTTGCTCTGATGTTAGAAATTAGAGATATCTAAATTAAAAGTTTCAGAAATCATAGTACCTTGATTCGCTTGTAGCAGAGAGTGTCGAGCTGCTAATTCTCCTGAGTAAGTTCAGAGCAGAGAGTGTGGCTGCCTACCTTCTATGCTTGTTCCTTATTCCTTGTCTCTGTAATTTCGCAGGGGTTAATTCATTCAGCTCATCCAGATTTTGCTTTGACAAAAATGCATAGGTAGGAGGGATTACGAACTGCACAGGTAGGAGGGATTACGAACTGGGAGTACGTGTTGTGTGCAAGTGTTGGCAGGGGAGGGGCTGAGTTGCAGGTGGCGAGGTGGCCTTTAAAAAGGCTTAAAGAATATGCCATCACATTACATATATACCAAATATTTTAATGCACCACACGACCTTCTTAAAAAGGGCTCAACGCATATTTCAACGCACACGACTCATTAAAAAAAAGGCTTCAACATATAATAAAAGGAATTCAACACAAAAAATTGTATGGTTATCCCTTTAATGTATATGAACCACTTAACACACAAGAGATGCACACATTCAACGCACCAACCATAAAAAAATAACTCATCCATAAACAATGCACACAACCATTAAAAAAAACTCATCTATAAACCAGCTAAGCTAAGCTACAGAGTAGCGAGTGCTTGCAGTTTTGTTTAAATATAGTTTGATTAAAATAAAAGGTTATAAAGATTTGGTAAAATGGAAGCCTATAAAAGTGTATGGTGATCTGTAAATTAAAATTGGAAGAAAAATAAGTAAAAAAAAAATTAAAATCGGAAGAAAAATAAGTAAAAAAAAAATTAAGAAATTAAGAATCCGGATATATGATAATGCAAAGGTAATTTTCCATCCAGATACGTTTGCGAAGGAGAATATGAATGACTCTTAAATTCCATAGAGAAGAGTGCGTTTTTAATTCCAAATCAATACACGGAATGAATGCCTTTTGAAGTGTATAAAATGTCGAACTGTTTCTAAAGAGGCAGTTATCATTTAATTAAACTATTTAACATTTCAAAGCTGCATAGAGTAGATTTGTTTTGACCGTGGACAAAATTTCACATTTCCTTGTTAATAATAATTTGTTATTATTTAATCAAAATATTTGAAATCTTAAATATGAGAGTATTACAAATGTATAATAATTTCTTTTCCAAAAATATTTTTATGCATATATATAATATTTTTTTTCGCATTTATAAAGCTCACTTTTCATTTTAATTTTTTTAAACCTTTCCAAACAGAATCAGCCGTTGAATATCTTACGCTGTTTTCTTATGATTTTTTAGTAAAGTCAATTTCAGATTTAAAAAGTATCGACAGAAGAAGCGAATTCAATTTAAAATACACGCAAAAGGCGGCGACCTGAAAGGACAGACTGGATATCTAGCATAGATGTGACATATACAACATAATTTACATGGGATTTTATTTAACCATTTTTATTCCATATTTGTAAAATAATTGTATTGATAATTAATTATAATTAAATTAATAGAGATGGTTACATTAAAAATAAGATAAACGAAAAGATTATTTGAAAAAAAATATTTAATATTTTTTTTAAATTTTCATTATTCAAGAATTTATATAACTAAAAGATGATTATACCTATGAATTTTTAACATAGCTGAGTGTAGGTCATGCCCTTGCGTGTTTGCTTTATGCTCAATTTATATGGGAAATAAATTTTCCACGCAAAGGTTATTCTTCGTGTTATTACCGACGCACCAACTCTATCTTTCATTATTTTCTTCACCATCACCATTGACTCGTCTTTATTATAACTGTTTTTTGGGAATAATTTTGAATTTATTATGACTGTCTTTTGGGATAATTTTGAATTGTAAATTTTAAATCCTAAATTGATGGTTTTCATCTTTACCATAATTAATTTTCCAGAGAAAATGATTGAGGGTGGATTTCAGAAGTATTTTTAAATAAAAGAAATTATCATTTTTACAACGCTAAATGAATCGAAAATGTTTTTTTTTTAAATATCTTATATATGAGAAATTAAAGATCACACATTAAAATATTTATCACATAGCTAAGTTTTTAGAATTTTTAATTATAGTGGTAAAAATACATAATATTCTTTAAACATAGAAATTTAAAAAAATTATTCCAAATTTTTAAATCTTTACAATTTTATAAATCGATTTAATTCAATATTTTAAATATTCTAAGTATTTTGATAAAAATATTATTCAATGTATATGAATATTTTATAAAAGATTAAGATAGCAATGCATGATCTCCACTAATTCTTTACATTCTGAGATTCTTATAAACCAATTTAATCTAAATTGATTTAATTTATTCTAAATGTAGTGCTGGAACATGTGTGAAGAAGGCAATGAGGAAGGGTAGTTAACACGTTGTCACCCTATGCAATAAATAGAGAAGCATCATGGTGAACCGATAGTTAACACGTTGTCACGTTGTCGCCCTATGCAATAAATAGAGAAGCATCATGGTGAACCGATCCCATGCGCTCACACATGTTCATTAGTTCTAACAAGTCATATCTTTAAATCACAAACATTCATGACCAACTTGTGTTTGTTTGGCTTTTGGTCGTACAATACAATTACCTCGAGCCCTTGTTGTATTCTTGAGATGCTTGTGGGATTTTCCTCCCTTGCTTCTAAACTTGTGTTATAGTGATTGAGGCAGGTCTAGGCCCTCCTAGTATGACCTTCCATTGTAGCTCTCAACTATTCACTCACATGAATACAAATGGTTTATGCACTCAAAGGTAGGACTGTTGCAGTAAGTATTCTTCTTGTGTCATTTGGAACATTTATTTTGATTAGAACACGACCGCTCCTATCTTCGTGTTCTGCGCCATTGGCTGGACGCAGTTTTGGCACAATAATTCTGTATGTGATTCAGGTGAATTGCAGAGGTGGTACCGCTCCAACCAAGTCATTAAGCTTTACCCTCACTGGATAACAATATGCTCCATACCGAGTCTAATAAGTTGCCTCACGTACCATTAACGGGAATGAGTTTCACTTACTTTTGGTACTGTTTTAATATTTAACATTATTAAACTTATATTTAGCCATGATTATAATAATATTTATGAGAATAAATAAAACAACTAACTAAATAGACAAGTTCAAAAGTGTTTTCGCTTTTATTTTAAGCTTGTCCAAGTCAGCTCAGCTTTACACCCTGGAGAACAATATGCTCCATACTGAATTGTCCAATGGGTCTCATGAGTCATGACTAACAAATTAACATTAGCTTCACATACTTTTGGTATTGTTTAATAATGTACTTAGCCATGATTATAATTATATTTACGACAATATGATAGTAAGGATTTTATAATGTGATTATGGATTCCAGATTTTATAATATAATTATGGATTTCAGATTTTCTAATTATTTGTACAGCTCTCATGTGAATCCATAATACATGATCTGTTTTTTTAAATGAGAGTTAATTTCTGAATGTTTGAACTCATATAAAGTGTAGGTATAGGTCTAGGGTTGTTTTTCTATTTAAATGGTAAATTTCAAAAATATCTTCGAATCTGAGGGTCGGAAGCATCAAACAATTTACCTCTCTGCTAACCATCATATTCAAGATATTCTTAAATTTGCCATCAACCACTTGAAAATTAAAATAAAAAATTGCCAAAGTGCTGATAACTTAAAAATTGAAATATTATAAACCAAGTTAATTGGTATGGACATGGCTGCAGTAGTCTAGATTTTAAAACTGATTTACATCGTTTCAAACTTTGCAATTATCCAATAACGATCTATCTCCTTATCTTATGAGGAGAGAAGTTCAGAAGTTCAACATAATATGGCAGTAGTGCTTTCTTGCCCATTATGCGGACCCCAATTTACATGTCGACGTGTGATTTACAGAGAGAGTGCGTGTATACACACCCATACTGGCATCTTCAACGCTGCAAGCACCGAACTATACGTGTCAAATGATCTTTTTAGAAACTTTTTGTAGCAAACATTCATTTGTTCAACATGTTCCATAAATCTTATTGATTCACCGGGGATCCTTATTCTTTCTGAATTAGGAATACGGAATATGGGTGACAAGAAGGCTGTTAGACCAGTCTGCTTTAAAGGATCTAGTTATGCAGAGGTGATGTTTGAATTCCTTAATTCTTTCAAACCCCAATTAAAGAATTTAGGTAGCGTTTGCAGGCATGTACATCATATCCACGACATCAATGATAGATGGAATGAATTCCGGAAATGCCACTGAGGTACTCTGCGAAGAATTTGTTGAGAGCCGAACCAACACCTCTGTACAAATTCGAATGGCACCCGCAGGCATTTATGCACGTCATGTCAAAAGTTACGGAAAATAATGTGTATTTTTATTATTTGCTTTAAATTACAAAGCGTTTGTATTTTGTTGTGCTGGCAGACCCAGCAGGGACTACCGCCACGACAGTGGCTCCCTTGTTTGTAAGTTTCATGTGCATTCTCTTTTCAAGAAAATATCATAATTAACTTATCTTTTCCTATGCATAAACTATGCAAACCTTTCAGGAAAAATAACATTCTTAACTTATCTTTCAAATCGTTAATTCTTTTTCATCACTCTATAATTAAGAAATCTTATGAAAAGAAAATAATTTCGTTGCAGTGGCGCAAACTTATCACTATGGAAATCCAGGGATTTACAACCCAATATTTGACTTCCTGGAGCCTAAGTCCATATAATCTCCAAGGATACAATGCCTTCCTTAACCAAGTTAAATCTATCGCTTCGCTCTCAAAATTAGAAGAACACATTCTTCTCTAATCCAAAAATGAGACATACTAGGGAGACATGCTTTTTTTCGTCATATGGGATTCCTTAGCTATAAATTTTAGATTTTTAGTTTCTTGTTGAGATACACTACCAAATTTTTAAATGTTGCATACGCTATTTCGAATGGGCAGACAAAGCCTTTGTTTATGAAGGTTTATGAGGAGAGTTTCATTGTGATAAGGAATCCTATGCATAAATCCTATCCACATAACTTGTTCCTTCATCCATAGAAAAGGAAACTTTATCCAACAATAATATCAACCAAGAAAATAATGAAAAAAATGAAAACTTAATTCCCATTGTTTTTTGTAACCGATGCGAAACCTAACCATTTTTTTATGGAAATCGTTACATCAACAACTTAATCAATAATAAGTATTATGTTATTAAATCCATGAGGTCAAGTTCAAGGGATAGGTATATTACAACTATGTACATATATTTACTGATTAATGAAAGAACCCGAGATGTAAATATAAAAATTTTTCAGAGGAAAAAAAAAACCCACAATGGCATATGCATATAAATACTTACTATGAATGAAGAATCCAATGTTTTGGAGTGATAATGGAATTAATTTCAATTTAACATTTGGAAAATGAAGGAGAGAATATAAAGAAAATTGTGCATCCAAACGGTTAGGCCAACCATTTGGATTCTAAAATTATAAGGGGAGCATTGTTGGGAGGTAACTGCCTCAACTAGCCATGCAGTAGACATGTTGAATGTATTTGTTTGGGGAACACTTATTTTTTTTGTCATGTTGTTTTTAATATATGAAAAGATTATTATTATATTTTATATCCTTAAAACCATGATATAAAATAAACAAAATTTTATATGCTCAAACATGAACAGACTCCATTCTTTAATTGTATATTATGACATCAATAAATTTTGGTGGGTGGTAACCACTATTAATTTTTCACATTTACACTTTTAATCCTACATGTTAAATTATTTAATAAAACACAAATAAAGGTAGACATATTTATCTATGTCTTGTTCCTATTAAGTTTTTATGTCAATAATTTCCTAAATTATAGTGGGTAGTAACTAATGGTAAATAGGTTATTTATATGATTGTGTTATTTTAAACGACTTTAATTTTAGATTTTATTTCTATGAAGCTCAAAAATGAAAAATCATTGCACAAATATTTAAAAATCATGGCATAAATACTACAACTACATCTAGAGATTATGGTAAAAAAATGTGAGGCAGTTATCCGCATGACATAAAGGATGCAAAAGACCTTCAAAGTTATGGTCGAATCAAATGTTTGAAAAATAATTGTTTCAATAATATTGAAAAGTAAATATTTATTTTTCAAAGATAAACATTATAACTTTCATTGGTCAATGCTAAACTAATAGTGGCCAACAAGGAAATCAATTCATAGAGTCTTGCCTTGGTAGGGACTAATAATATATAGGGCCAATATTTTTACGAAATTCATAACCATAGAAAAAGTAAGAGTATGAAAGCTAAGTATGAATATATCAAACTCATGATATCCATCATAACCACACATGCCATATTCCCCTATAGAACGACCAAATATGTCTATTGTCTAATCAAACTAATAAATAACTATATTTTATGAACATCTAAAATGAAACACTAAAACTAATAAATAGGTTATTTTATAAACATCTATATCGATCACTAGGGCATGTCATTAGGGTTTGTTTTCAAATTTTAGGAGTAAGTATGCACACTGGCATTGCAACAATATCACTCATCATCATATCACTCACAAATAATTGAAGCTAGGTAGGGGAGATAACAACCATTCTATCCAACAAACCAATATAACCCCAATTGAGTAATATAGTATAAGTATTATATATATATATATATAATAATATATTATATAATATCTTGATTAAACCATTAAATTGATAATTAAAAATAAAATAAAATATTTTCAATATGTAAATTTTAAAAGGATAATTGTTCAATAACTAAATAAACAAAAAAAGAATAAATATCCATCAAATTCAATCATTAAGTAAATATTTCTACATGATAATATTGCTAACTCATTATCATTTTCAACAAAAATATTAAATTCAATTACATTTTATTGTAATATCAATAGAAATGTGGCTAACTCCTTTACAAAGCGTTTTGGAAAGAAAAAAATTGAAAATGAAGCAATCACTTATTTGTGATAGAAAACACATTTCTCCATTAAGAGGGAGTGTGAAAATAATGAAGAATTCTAGAATTACATATTATTAGAAATTGTTGCCTTTCCTAGAATTATGTTAGGATTAGTACTTTTTACTTTTAATATCATCTATTCTATGATTATGTTCAACTATATTGTAATCTTATATGTTCACCTAAGAGATGCAAATCATCTTTTAATAATCTATCTTCCATAATTTCCATCTATAGATTTCATATCCAAGGAATATGTCAAAATATTCTTGGTACTAGTCCAAATTATTTATCCCCTTTTAATTAATTAATCTCAATTTAATTAAATATTTGGCATGTAGTGTTGGTAAATCGTTGTACCAGTCTATAGTATTGTACAATCTGCTATTATCAAATTAAAATTTCTCATGGTAAAGTGGAGCCAACTCCATAATAAACATGAAAAAACCTTATGCCAAGATAGATCTTACATTATCCACATAAAAAATTCATAAAATAAAATAAATTATTGATGTGGCCCGTCCACGTGGCCCTGCCTTGACTCCGCTGCGCCTGGTACCTTTCGGATTTGGTGAACTGATTTGGGTGTTATTGCCAATCGGATATGATTGACCTGCTCATTAATGTTTTGTACTCGGTCGACCTACCCCTCGTACTTGGCCTATCCTCTGTCCGGCACCTGTCCGCCTCGATCTGGGGTAACCCTAATTCTCCGTTATGGTTTATTGTTGTTGCCTTTTTCGCGCTTTGGTCATTTGTGTTGGGAACTTCGACGCTCTGCAACTGATTTTTTCTGGTTCGGCTCTGTGTTTGGAAATATTGTCTGTGTGTGTTCGTCTTTGGTGATTTTCTGGTCGGAGGATGTGGTTTTCCACCGTAGTTCCGCTGGTACCTCTGTTACTTGGTTGCTGTGGTAAGTTTGCTCTCGTTCCGCGTCTCCGTTGCTGGTTTTTATCTCGGCTTTCTCTGTTGAATTACTCCTTGGCTAAACGTACTGGTATGTTGGTGAATGCATGGTGTTTGTCGGGTTATTTCACGCCTCGGCGTCCTTACTCTGCTCCAGAACGATGCATTCGAAGACCTGTCACATTTCGGTCTCGGCGCTCAACTCTTCCGACCTGTAAGTTATCTCTCCATGCTATAATTTTGTTTTCGTTTATCGGATTTTTCACTGACCTCTTCGGCTCCTCCGTGGTCAGGTGGGTGCTCTCGATATCATGGAATCCACTCCTCTTCAGGTAAATAATCTCTCGTCTGCAACCCTTGCTCACAAATACATTACTCTATTTCTTGAGTTTGTTTGTTCTGTTGAGACTCGGCACTTAACAGGTCACGGTTTTGTTTCCTGGGTTCCCTTCCCAAAACCCTAACTCGCGTGCTTGTGTTGTTGTATGTTGCAGGTGGCGGCACTGTTGTTGTCTGCAATAATCGTGG
>APFE030262335.1:13400-42311 GCA_000404065.3 Pinus taeda
TACTGTGCCCCATAGAATCCCTCTATTGTTATTTTTGTGGCTTTATATTATTATTGTTAGGTCGGCTGGGTTATATTGTGACTCCTTAGACTCCTATATATAGAAAGGAGGTTTTGTGATTTGAATCATCTAAGAATTTTTCATTTATGTAATGTAAAGGAGGTTTCCCCCTAGAAGACGCTGAATTCTAAGGCATTGATCTATCTTTCCTATTTTGTTTTGAGTTGGTTTCATAACATTTTGGGTTTGGAGATAGATCAGTATATCCCCGTACCATGGATCACTTGACGATATCAGAAACATAGTCTCATCCACAATTGATGCTTTTGATATTAAATCATTGGAGGACAAGGGAAGGTCGCAAAGTAACTCTGCAAAGACGAGAGACTTCTTTGATTTGGATTTGACGAATTCTAGATCAAACTCCTACAAAATGACTATCCATTTGGAATATTTTCCCCACAGCAATTGACGTGACAAAATGTATGTCCTAGGGTTGCAATCTAACACAATGGTAGTTTTGTGAAGGAGTATATAGTGTCGAAATATCTGTAATGCTTGAACGGCTACTAAATCCAACTTTTCAACATAAGAGTACTTTCTCTCTGTATCATTAAGATTACGACTTAAATAATATATAGGATGTTCATTTCTATCAGTTTCTTGCATTAAAACCATAGCGATGGTTGTATCTACTACGGCGAGATATAGGTTGAAGTCTTTTTAATATTCAGGAGCATACATTAATGATGATTTTATTAGGGAATCTTTTAGAGCATCAAAGGAAGCTTGCATGACCTGATCCCAGTGGAAGGGTACCCCTTTCTTCAAAAGACACGTATAACCTTTAGCGGGCTCAGCATAATGTGGAATGAACCTCCTCAAAAAGTTAGCTTTCCCTTGGAGTCTCTGAATCTGAAGCAAAGTTGAATGTGGAGGCATGTCAATAATTGCCTGAACCTTAAATGGGTCAAGTCGAATTCCGTCCTTAGAAACTACAAAACCAAGCAGTCGACCAGAACCAACACAAAACACACATTTGTGCAGATTGAGTCGCATCTTTTAGTGTCGGCAACATAAAAATATGGCTCTCAAATGTTGTCGATGATCAATCCGTTTTCGCAAATGAGTAGGCAGATTGTCAAGATATGCTTGAACAATGTTTTTGATGTCATGGAAGGTGTAATTCATTGCCCTCTGAAATGTTTCCCCTACATTCTTCAAACCAAAAGGTAATTTACAATATGTGAATGTGCCCCATGGACATATAAATGCAGTTTTTGACTCATCCTGTGGGCAGATATTTATTTGATTATAGCTTGAAAATCCATCCATGAATGAAAAGATTTCGCATCCAACACATTCATCAATAATATGGTCGATAAAGGGTGTAGGATAGTTGTCCTTCGGACATGCTTGATTTACATCCCTATAATCGATGCACACTCTTATCGTTCCTTGTTTTTTCATCACAGGAACAATATTCGATACCCAATCAGTGAGAGTTACAGGGTAAATGAAGCCAACACGCAAAAGTTTTTCAACCTCTATTTTAATGGCAGCGGCTTTCTTCGAATGAATGGGTCGAAGCCTTTGTCATACTCATTTGACATCTGGATACATCTGGATTTCATGTTCAACAATTCTTGAGTCAATGCCTGGCATTTCTTCATATGACCATGCAAAGACATCTTTGAATTCATGAAAAAGAGCACAGTAGTTATCTAGTTCTGATGGAGAACAAGATTTACCGATGTGAATATTCTCTACAATATTAGGTTTGGTCGAAATATTAATAGTGATAGTTTCTTCAATGTTGGACAGATTTCGCTCGGAATCTACTGTATTTACCGAATTTAGTAAAAAATCAACAATAGAGGGGTGATTGAGGTCGTTCGAATAATCTTCTTTGTCATCTCGAAGGTGGGAACGATGATGATAATCTTCCCACGACGTCTCTCCTATCATCATTGATTGGATGATTCCTTCGTCTATAGAATGTATACGAGACCAAGGATCAGAAGAGGTACCATATTCGAAATACCTGTCTACCTAAACACTTGTTGAGTGCGGATTCGGGTTTGCCGCACAAGCCCAAAATATTGACTACTACAAAGATTCTATGGGGCTTGGTGGAAACTCCTCACGATGATCCGCACTATCAAAATTGTCGGAACTCTTCTTAAACTCAGATGATGTAGAAGAGATCATATGACAGGTTTCCACTATGGCCACTTCCGTGAAACTAGATGTAGACGGGAGGGAAAAAGTACCCATTAAGGAAGGGTCTTTTAGGATACCTACTCCAGCATTTTGAAGTGATTGTGAACTTCCATGGATTAATGGAATGCTTCTAGTAGCTTGTGAACTTTTAGCAAAGAAGGCTAGTTGGTCAACGATTGTGATTCCACCTTGGAAGTGAAATGCAATCTTTCTAAAATATGTAGACACAACGACAGCCATAGCATAAACCTAGGGCCTTCCTAGTAAAATATTGTAGTCAAGGAGTCCATCAATGACCTCGACTTCAATATCTACCATTTTTCTCTCCAGTTCGACTTGCAAGCTACTTAAAATCCCATATGGAGTGTACATTCTTCCATCAAACACTTTTAGTGTTGTTGGTGATCGTGAATAGGGTGGTGAACCAAGATATTTCTAGCAACTCATTGACATAATACAGGTAGATGCCCCCTCGTCAATCATGCCATGATGAACATTTTTATTAAGGGCTTTTACCTATAAGGAAAGCGAGTTGGGCCGATAACTATGGTGTATATCCAGCATGATTAAAGGCCACAATATTGGAATCCGTTGGATCGATCCCACCTATTGCTGATAACAAAGCCTACTTTTGGGAGGGAAAATTTTGCAATACCTCAAGTTTTGACATAGCGGATGGCGATTGAGCTAGATCCTCCACTATATTATAATTCTAAGTAGCTCGAGCACAAGGATTGAATGTCGATTTATCTACGACTCCCTTTGGTGGCTTTATAGTTAATTCAGGAATAATGGGTGGAACAACTTCTGGCGAAGTCGTTGTCAAAGCACTAGGTTGATCAGTAGCCCGGTTGTTCGACCTCAATGGATTCCCATAATCTTTACTCCTTGTTGATACCAAAGCATAATTTTTCTTGTTTACGATGGATAGCATTAGCACTTGGGATGTGGAAGCATTATTAGTAGCAACCATATGAGCTTCTGGGTTTGGAAACAGATCAGTCAACACCGCTGAGGTATTCAAAGCTTTCAAAAGTTTTGAAACCTCAGATCGATGTGGACAATCTCTCGCAAAATGCTCGTCGTTACATATCAAACATGGAAAACCAGGAGGTTTCCTTGCTGCAGTAGGGTTCTCAGATGATTCTTCAAGAGTGGAATTCTCCTGTTTCTTCTTATTATTTTTCCCTTTCTTCTTGCCCCCTAGTTGCTTTGGATTTTTTCCTTTGTCAGATGACACGGCATTAATCTCCGAGGCAAGAGAATTGCCATTTGCATTTTGACTAGAAATAACAAGAGCTTGACCAGATGGACCTCTTGTGGTTTGCATGCTTGAGGCACCAATCACACCGTCACCAGCATGAGAGTCCCTACTTGATTTAGGAGGAGGTGGAATGGGAGAAGTTGGTCTAGGAGCGTCAGGAATTTTGTCGTAGAGTGTGCCAGACTAAGTATAGATCAAATCTAAATATTGGGCACGAGCAATGACTTTCTTTTCAGTGACAACTCCTCCTTTCGCCACGTCCTCAGTGATAGATGGCAACAAGGACTTAATAAACCACTCAGCTAATAATTAATCAAAGACATACATCTTTACCATTTCGCAACGACGCTGCCACTCATGAATATGATCAAATGTGTGAGTGGACGTGGTCTGTTTAAAATTGGTAAGGAGTTCTGTTCCAGTTTCGTACCTGATGGGTAACTGAAAGTGGGTTAGAAAAGTAGTGGCAAGGATGGTGAAGTTATCAAACGAAGCTTTAGGAAATTCAATATGCCATTTCACTGTTGGACCAATCAGCGTTCTCTAAAAAAGGCGGAGTCTAATCGAATCATCATTTAGAGTGTTAGATGAGCACCACAAATGAAAAGTCATTACGTGATTCGATGGATCTTCACTTGGATTTCCATTGAACTTAAGAATATCAGAGGGGAGTTTATGAGGAATCGCTGGCCACCAAGGAGTGTATGCAATTGGATCATTCGTTAGCTGGTTCAAATTTGGTAATTCTAGAGTTTCTACAAAAGGAAACTGTTGATTCAGGTTGGGTGGAGCATACCCAGGATAAGATGGAATCTCCTGAGAAGTAGGTATTTTGCATACCAACATAATGCATCTGTTGCTGGTAACTTTGATAAGGTTGCTAGACATAACTAGTATAGTGTAGTTGTTAATAACTAGTTTGAAAATGCGGCTGTCCATAACCTATAAAGCCTTGTTTCCCAGATCCTCGGTAGGCTTGATATTGACCAAATCCAGTCTAAGGTTGTAAACCAAGTCTAAACTAAGGTTGGGTTTGTTGGAATTGCAGTTTTTGGTATTGCTCCAGCCATGGTTGTTAGACCACTTGCTGTTGCCCAATACTGGAAGATTGACCAAGTTGTGGATTGATAATACCCGTTGGTCCCTGAGTCGTTCTAGATAAAGAAGCACTAACCTGAGGTTGTAGTTGAGCTGTAGAGACAAGTGGCTGTTGTATCACAACCTGAGTGACTTGAGTCTTCTGCCTCAAAACTTGAGGTTGCGAGGAAGAAGGAGCAGGTTGAGGTTGAGACATAATAGGGTGTGCTTGTGTTTGGGACACAGTCGTAATAGCAGGTGTAGTGGGAATATTTGACACAGGTCAGATCGGTTGTGTTGGATATACAACCCTTGGTTATTCTAGCAGAATTTATATCCAACTGCTAGAGGTAATTCTAGCTTGACCTGAATATTGTTGGAAACTCTCATATGGTTGTTCCCCAGGAGGAAACAGTGAAAAGGCATACTGCTCTCCATATGGTGGCAGTCCAGTGTTTAAAGGATATATCGGTCTTTGAAAACTGGTTTGCCCAAATTGATACTAGCATGCAGGATCAAATTGCTGAGTTTCAACATAAGAAAGACCAGATGGGACTCTGGATGAATAAATAGGAGCATACCATGGTGCCGAAGCAGCCCCTGAGTGGACTCCAGCTAGTGATCGATAACCAGCTGGAACAGATGGTGTACCATATAAATATGACTCAAGTGTACACGAAAACATTGTAGGAATAGCAGCAGGAGGTTCCGTCACAGCTGCATCAGATGACACATTCCTAGATGTTGATGGTTGCTCAGACATGTTTAGTCTATCAAAAATCTCTCCAAGCGATTCGACAGGAACTTGTGATGAAGGAGGATTAAAAGAACCAAAGTAGGGAGTAGAAGGATACAAATGAATCCCAGTTCAAAAATGACTCGGCGTACTAGATGGGGGATCCTCTACTATCTCTTCTATAGCAATCAGACCAAGTGGAAGTGGTAGACCGTCAGGTCCATAAAAGATTTCTGGAGCCAAAGAAGGTATAGCTTCTGCAGTGACAGATACTGGAGGGCTAACACCTTCTGAATACTGAAACTCAATGTCCAGATGTTCAGGTAAATGAACTTCAGTCTCAAATGGAGGTTCTTGAACAACTACTGGTTCAAATGTAGCCTCGGTTTTGAACTGAGATGGGTTCTGGATCAACTCTAGATGGAGTTGTTTTAGGTTCAAAAGTGTCTACCGTTACACTAGGATCAGTGCTAATATCCTCTTATAACTATGGAACTTCTTCTCTGAAGTCAGATGTACCAAAAATAATCGGAGTAACTAGAGTCTCTGACGATGTTGAAACAAAATTTTCAAATAAACCAGATGAACTGGACTCAGTTAGACAAGACCACTTTTTCTGGATTGGCTTTGCTTCTGGAGGCAAAGACGGTTGACTCACTAGTCTTTGTGAATGACGGGGTTTTTATTGACTTTCTTCCACGATTGCGGATTATTGTATCAACTCAAAATTAAGGGGAAAAAGATGTTATTTCAAATTCAATTAACTTTAATGACGCTTGGACACAACTTTTATTTTCTAGTTTTTAAGAGTCAAGAAAAAGCTAAAGATGACTCTAGTCTCCTTCGATTTTTAATGAGCCTGAAAGGGCAAGTGTTCAGATGGACCTTTTCTTTGTAGAATTGAGGCTTCTGTGATCCATATCAAATTTATGAGAGATTCTTCAGCGTAAATCACATAAAATTTCATTTGTCGACGCGTTTCGAACCAACTAGTGTGGTTCATCGTCAGGACAAGTTGAAGAAACAGATCCAACTAAGCATGTTAAATAGTCTGAGAAGAGTCTCCCAATGTCTAAATTTGATTAACAGCTAATTTTTTACTCTAGGACCAAGGTCAAATTCTTTTTTTATTAATTTAATATTATTTTTATTTTTATTTATTCTTCTTATTATTATTATTTATTATTTATATAATGGAATTAGTTAAATTAGGTAAAAAATATATAAATAAATAAAATAATTTTAATGGTTAGTTTAAAAAGGTAATTAATTTAAATTATTTATTAATTATTATTAATATCATAAAAAATAATATTACCAAACCTTTTCTTTTAAAGAGTCGAAAAGGAACGAAAGTGAATACTCTGGAAAATCTAGACATAGGGATTACCAAACCAATCGCAAAACTGCAATATACACCTTGGTGATAAATTAAAAAGAAATTACCAAGGATTTATGTACAATAGTCAATCTTCACGAATGTTGTGTTTAATGCATTGCGATCAATAAGGCGGCAGACTCAATTTCCTATGGATAAAGGATTTAAGCCTATTGTGGTCTCCCAATATATACATGATGGTACGGGGAGCAGAAGTCTGTGCTAGCACTTGTCGTATCAAGGAGGAGGAATCACCCAACCTTCAATGAAAACGATAGCCACTAGTTTTAACAACGCTGGAACACATCACTAGCCTAGACCTCTAGATATGTTGCGTTAAGTTCCAAAGCGTTGTTAGGTTCATTAAAGTTTATTTAAAGTTGATCTTGTTTAGAGTTTTCCTTTCAATGGTTCACCATGTGATGATGATTTGAAATTCCTAAGATGCAATCTACAATGATAAAGAATCTTTTTTTATTTGAGCAATGAAAATCCTAACTACTAGGGAAAGAAGATAACAGTGCTTTTAAGCAAAGAGCAAATAGAACACACTAGTGGATTTCCCTAAGTCATCTTTTCGCACACAAATCAAAAAGTGCTAAATGCAAATGCATGTATTTGTTTTCACTTTCCTTAATGTGAAAAATGCCAAAAGGAAAACTAAATGTAGCAAGGATCTGAAATATTTTACTCAAAATGACATTTTCGACAATTTCTTCTTCAAAAGAGAAAGGAAGACTCAAAAAATGACACTTTCAATTTTGAATAAAAATTCTTTCAACACTTCGAATGTAAACAAATCAAATCAAATTCGTGAAGAAAATTTCAATCAATTATCAAGGGAAGAAAGAATTTACGACACTGCTCTTTTCGACAAAAAACGACAGTTACGACACTTTTAGTACCAAAGCGACAAATCGATTTAAACAAATTTTCGACAAAGGATTGTAAATGATGAACTAATATAGAAAAAAATTCACTAATCCTAATGTAATTGAGGCTGATCTAAGTGATGCAATTAAGATTCAGTAAAGAGGCACTGTTCATAAGTAGCAAAACAACCAAACAAAACTAAAAAAAAGTTAAAAATCCTCAATTTCTAGATGGAAAAAGAGTTCAGTCAATCATCACACCTAGGCTTCAAAGAAATTGGGATGCATCGCACTTACTACACTCGGGAGGTGCGATGCATACTGAGTCACAGTGGAAGACAGTGCGATGGTCCAAGGAGTGCAATTGGAATGGATTTTGGCTCAAATGTGGAGCTGTTTTCAATGTATTAAGCTGGGTTTTGATGAACAAAGATGAGCACAGTATGATGGAATGTCTTGAGAGGCTACTGAGCTACCAAAAGGGCATCTAGATGTGCTTGTAGGTCAAATTTCTGATTCATAAACTAAACCAGAGGTTGACTAAAACATCATTCATCTACTATGCAATTGCAAAGCAAGAGTAGTTCGACGGCTACCTAGTTGACTTCAAACTCTGTCTATAGTTTATCAAATTGAACATAGAATAGACAATAAAAACACACAAACATCTGTTTGTCTCCCCAGCGGAGTTGCCAATTTGTTTATGGGAAAACTAGTATTCCTAAAGAATGCTAGCCATCTAGGTTTGGCAGCTACCCTAGAAACAATAGCTTAAAGCAATTCAATGATTTCTTCTATGTGTAACAGATAAGAGAAAGATAATGGAACCAACCTGGAACTTCCGCTTAATCCCTTGCTTGATGTCTCTCCCCTTTGATAGATCCCGCAACTCCTCCCCGTACTTAACACGCTTGGAGAGTACCTGCACAAGTACAAGAACAAAGAACCATCAAAGCATCATGATATATTACAACATAAACATTACATAATCATATATATAAAAAAAAAATAATAGCATTCACAAATTCTAACATTCACAATTGCACAATCATATGGAAGAAAACTTGAAGAGCTTTATTAATAGAAAGGAGAATTACAACCCAATTGTCTGATCCAACATCATCCTCCCAGCTTCAATCCTTCTTCACCTCATGAAATAGCAAGATCACTCCAACAAGAATACAATACTCTCTCCTTAATTACAAACTATCAGCACTTACTTGCAATTCACAACATTTCAGCCTCTAGATCTCTTGGATGAGGGATCCATTTATAGATGTTTCCAAGGGTGTGACTCATCCATGGGGTTTGATTAGATTCATTCCACTTGTTAAAATTGGTTCCACAAGAGAAGGGATTGGAGATTTTCTTAGATCCCTTATTCATCCTTGGGCGAATTCAAAGAGGCAAGTGGCATAGGAAAAGTTTCTAGAAGATTCCATGAGCAACCAGCTAACAAACAGTCCTGGACATTTTTCCATCCTCACCCATCGCACCCAATAGAAGGCCTAAACAGTATGCATCGCACCGTGGTAGTGTACCACTCAGTGTGCATCACATTTTCTAAGTGGAGCAGTCAGTATGGTCCAATTTAGGCTTTTTCTGGATGATTTCTGAAGTGGAGCTTTTGGGGAATGACGCACTCAGATGTCTAAGTTCCTTTAGGGCATGAAACAACTCTTTTAGGGGTTGATGAGCCCTATTTTATTGACATATAAGTTTGGGGTTGATGTGCCCAAATATGTCTATAACACTCGCTGATGAAAATGCCCACTGGCTGCTTCATTGACATTGTTGAGACTTTTAGTCTAATAACCACTGTCAATTTCATTAACATTTCCCCCCCTTTATTAGCTGAAAGGAGAGACAATCTTCTTCAAATTATTTCTGAAATCCCCCCTTCAAGTGTAGGAGTGATTCACTAGTGCACTCCCCCATTCAACTGCATGAGAGTACCATCTTCATTTTTACTGTTGGCTGCAATATGTGTGAGTTAATTTGATTGTAAAACTTATATAATATTCTGACCATGGATGACCAATCCCAGGGATCAATCCATGAATAATTGATCTTCAATCTAGTTGATTTTTGTTGTTTGTTGCATTATTCTAATGAATGATTTGACTTTCCATAATGATGACAAGGATGGAGATCAAAACACTGATCTTCCAAAAGATTGATTCTTTGACAATGAAGGCATTTTGGATCGACTGCAACTTTAATTTACGCGCATGTCTATTTGTCTACAGCTTCAGTTTGTGTGTATTTCTATTTTTCTTCAACTTTCTCAGAACTAGCCGATGTGATTTGTGCAAGAAACCCTGCACTGACAAACTTAATGGGACTTGAATAATCTGGGATATGAAATTTGGCATCATCTTTGACATATCCTAAGCCTCAACAATTTCTGTTATTTGGATTTCTTTCCATGGCTTGATGATTAGTTTGGAAGAAAGTTGAACTGGATCAGGGACCACTTCGACACTTGAAGCTGGTTGGATCAGTGACTTGGAATCATCAGTTGTATTTGTATTGTTCAAAGACTTGGAAGCATCACTCTTTTCTAGCAACTTAGTTCATTGTAGTTGTGACTCCAGTTGAAGGAACTCAATCATCTCATGTGCATGTTGAAGATGCACTTGAATATCAACAATATTTATTTTTTTGATGTTCACCATGTCGCCAGCTGATGATAAAATAAAATTGTTAAGAATTTGGGACAGTTGAATGTGGGTCACCATGTTAGCTTGCTCACTTTGAATTCAAGCTCACTTGTACTGTTTCTTATTGTTGATGCTTTAAACACTTGCTAGAGTTTTATAGCTTGGTTGCTTGAACTCTTGATTTCATGCTCACTTGATGATGATCGCTTTGCTTGAATGATTCACTGAAACTTTATGAATGTTTCAATCAACTTCACACTGGCTCATTTGTTGTAGATGTCGTGCCTTGAAGTTTCGCACTTGATTTTGACACACTCACTTGCTTGGTTGTTTGAATGACATGCTTGCTTGCTTTGTTGTTTGAATGGCACGCTCCCTTGATTTATTGCTTATTGCACTTTCGTTAAACATTGGCTTCATTTGATGCTCACTTGAAGAATAGAATACTAGAATTCACACTTGTTTGATGATGACTACTTGCTAGATGGCTTGCTTTAACTTTCTTGATTGATTACAGACACTTTGTGCTTTCTTGAATGTACTCACTAAATGTGCTGATTTTTAAGGAAGGGTGTCGAACACTGTCGAAAATGCACCCAAGAGACAAATAACAAGTTTAATCTTGATGACTTATTTGAAGACTTACTTGACGTAATGTATTCACCTTAACAATTCAAATTAGGGTGTTAGTTACAACCGAGAATGCACCCGTACAATTCAGTTAAAAAATGTTTATCTGCAAGTGATACAATAAGTGTTGATGATGTTGATGTCGTCTTGGCTTGAAAGGATTTATTATGTAGCGTCCTTAACTTGATTGCTTTGATTACATGATGTGAAATGTGCTTGCTTGGAGGATTATCTTATCAATTTGATGATGTGAGGCTTTGTGCTTGTGTACTTAAGTTTGATTACAGGAGCTTTATTAAGTGTTTTTATACTTAAGCTTGTTTATGTGTATGAAGTTGTTTCAGCATAATAAAAAGAGAGCATTTTGATAATCTGAACACGAGTCATGCACACACATTCATTACACACGGTATACTTAATATCCCCTTATTCAATTTCAGGCGGATATATGACACAATCACCACAAAAATTATGATTTTATTAATTACTTGGAGTACATCACCCATCAATGTCACAACTTTTTTGTGGAAACTTCTCAATGAGAATGTCACGCTCGCAAACTTTGGAAGAAAATTGTCTTCAAAAACTGCCTGCATTCACTCAATCGCTCTCAAAGTAAAATATTACTTTGAATTACAATAATGACTTTCACTTGTCACTCTAATACAAAAATTCACTTATGACTTCAAATATGACTAAATGAAGTTCACCTTACCATTCCAAAAACAAATTACAAACTTCACCCTTTATGACTCCCAAAAACACTTCAAAGAGATTATATCTCAACCAAAGTTTGTCCAATCTACCCACATTAGCTCCTCGTTTGAGGCATACTACAAAATCCACTATGGATATCACCTTATCTAGACATTAGAGTCTAATGGGATTGCTGGTCTCTACCGCAAGTGTTGGAATCATGATATGAAGGAAAACATTAACCTGACTCTTATCTCACAAAGACTTTGGTGCTGCTTATAGCAATGAAAATCCTAAAGTTTTGTTTACAACATTATATTGAGGCAGGTATGGTTGACCTATTAATTTTGGCCCCTAGAAGTGAGGTTTACAGATGATATCTTGCAACATCCACTAGTCTTGGAATATGGTCAATGCAACTAGATTTCTATATGAGGAAATTCATACTCCATCAAAATATGGGAATCTTTTGTGAGCCCGAATCTATAAAAACAACATTTTAACCAATGTCCATCAGCATATCATGCATATTGTTTTAACAATTGGAGAAATTCCAATAGATGCATGGCTATGATTGTCCAATTTATACAAACTTTGTGTACCTATTTCCATTGAATGCTCCATTCGTTCCCACTGAAAACCCTACTGGTTGCTATCGAAAATCCTTCCTTCTTCCAAAAGAATGGATAGGTCATCGTGTATTTTTCACTTTGAGGCAGTCGATTCAGCATTCTATGGTTGGATACATGGGTTATTTGTGGGATATAGCCAGTATAGCAAGCTTCCTATGGAATTTGATATAACTGAACATTGCTACCAACCTAGTTCTTGCAAAGAAAATATATTGGATGTTCAAGTGATGAGGTGGAGTGATGGGTCCTATCTTGAAGATCAAGATCACTAGCGGCTATCTGGTATTCACCATGATGTACTTCTTCTATCCAAGCCACAGGTGTTTATATCTGATTACTTTTTCAAGTCACATATGGTTGAAGATGTTTCATGCGCAAATATCCACCTTGAACTTCCAGTTGAAGCACAACGTCAGACAGTGGCAAGTGGTGACCTTGCTCTTTATCTGTAGAAGCCTTTGTTTGTGAGACAGGCAAATGTTGTACTGATAGATATCAGTCTGATTTACGTTCAATTTCATCAGCTTGGCTACATCCCTCACATATAATTGGTACTAATATAGGTAAACAAGGTTGTGGACTACTGCATGGAAATATTGAAAGGCCAAGCCAGAGATGGACAGATGCAAGCACTTTGGGCAAGACTGGAACAAATACATTAAACTCAACAGCTTGCCAGTTGCCTAGAAAGTAGAGAGAACATTTTTTTTTCGATTTTTCATGGACAGCCAGTGATTTCAACCATATTTAACCATACAATAACTGCTATTTTAAATTCGACAGAACCAAATTGAGATAAATCCACTTGATTGAGAAACAAATAGATATACCAAGCTAGAACAAGCCTTTTTAATTCCCCAAAGAATCATAAAATTGGACAAATTACTTATCATTGCTTCTATCCTGAATCTACAGACAGGTACTGAAAGCTCCTTAGTGAATCCTTAGGCATACCCTTCATCAATTAATTTCGAATACCAAATATCCTTCTCGGTTCAGATGTAGCTGGTGTTGAACTGTGCTGTGCACTTGAAGAGTGAAGAGTCCTAGGAAAAAATCTACTTATTAGGGAACAAGAGCGCTCACTATTATCAGGAGTTGTAGTCGGCCTGCTTGAAGCAAATGTGTAAGAAACTGCTTAGCTATTATAAAACTCACCATTTCTCTGATACCACATGAAGAAATTTAATAAACTAATAATAACACTCATAAAATAAATAGCATAAATATACCCAAAGCAGACATGGTGGAAAATGCCTGAGAGCCTCTCTATATTATTTCCTCACACTCTCAATGTAATTTACAAAGAAAGATAATAGTAAAAAAAAATACATGAGGAGGTTTTTCTCAAGATAATACGTCTATCTTGGACACTATGGTTGAGAAAATATCTCAACAACACACTAATCTAGGAGCCTAACTAGTTGGAGAGAATCTCTCAACCAACTAAGCCTAAATTGACTCCTAACCATGAGGAACAAACTCAATCTAGAAAGGTAGGATTAAATCCTAACTTCCATTATTTTAATTAATTTAATTATTTTGGACTTAGAATTGTTTTTATCACATGAGAGTGAGGCTAACCATATATATATATATATATTATATATATATTATATATATATATATAATATATATATATATAATATATATATATATATATATTATATATATATATATATGTTTCATTTCTTTTTGTAAGTTAGAACTTTCTATTAACTACAAATATCAATATTTACATGGCTACTCCTTATGTTCCTATTGCTCTCACCTGAACTAGGTTTGCTAACCGTTGCTACTAAACAATAACAAACAGTCCAAAAACGACACAAGCTAGCTGATCATAACTGAAGAGGAAAAAAATTTCTAAAAGACTGACGTAATAAACAAAACGAAAAAATACATACTCAATTGTCAGAGTTGATAGAAGTTAGGCTGTCTGGCCCCATCCCTGGTGGAGGGGGAGGGTAAAAAGGGAAGCTAAAATGTTGCTCCAGGTGAGCTAGCCTGGCCTCATGCTTCTCTAGTTTGTCCAGAATGCACATTTTCTCACGCCATACCACCACCAGTCTCTCCCATAAGTGACACTAGAAATACCACCATAAATACCTCATGTTCCTCATGATGATATTTGTCATAGGCCTTCATCTACATTTTCACTGATTGCCTCAGTGGTGCTGGGGTTGTAAAAGAATATTTAACTTTCTTCCTTTGGGTTGGTCAACAACCACAACAAGGGCCCAAGATGTGTCCCCTTGCAATCGTGCTTGTCCTAGTATACTCCTTTTTCGGATAATGATGACGAGGTTTAGGCTCTAATGCATTTCCACTATTGCTGGTATCTAGAAGTGAGCTGCGACGTGGAGCCAAACCTGGAAAATTATAGTTTAGGTGCCCTAGCTATTGCACCCATGTTTCCCCTCAATTCACACCTCATCGCAGTGCACATCTTCTTCCTAGGTCAAACTCAAACCTCCCCTATACCACTTGACCCTCCTTGACACCCGCTTGACTATGCCCACCCTTCACATACTCCTCCAATGGGTTTAACACCCACCCTACACTCGAACATGAGTGTATAAAATTCCTACCATTGAGCACAATGATCTCCAAATCTAAATCCATTTCACCCCTAATTTTGGCCACCCACAACTGGTTCAACTCCTGAGGAGTGCACTAGCACAAGAGGAGACTCTCACAGCCGTAAGAAAATAAACTTTGAAGACCAACACCACTGCACCAGTGGGTCGTAGAGTCATAAGATAACACAGATCCAAGGGAATGAGAGTCAATTGGGAGAGAATCCTGCCCAAATCCTCGTTCACACTCCACCCAATTCCAGTGGCACCCCAGTGAAAAGGTGTTGTGATAAACCATAACTCATAAAAACTATGAGGAGAAAATCAACAACAAGTTGGGCTTAACATGATCAACGAGTGTCGAGGGCACCAGATGGGGTACAAAAATAAACCGAATACCGAATTGTATTAGGCTTTCTTGTGCAAGCATGTGCCACCCTTGTCACATTCCAAATTAGACCATATCACCCCTTTGAATCCCCAATAACCAACAATGAGCCAGGATGTTAGCTTAAGGCATCAGTTTAGATCACTTACATCAAACTTCCATTGCCATAATATAATCACAAAAGCAATTGTCTGTTATATGAGACCCTGCTCTCACCTGTCTTCCCATACATGCTTTCAAGCATCGATGGGTGATTTCACATAGGCTTTCTACTACATGTCCTACCACACAACCCACCTTCTATTCACATGAAAGGAGGGTCTAGATGGATGCAAGGCACGACCCTTGATAACCTTGGATTACGCATGTCCATCGAGGTTATATATGTTTAATTTTAATAATATAATTCAGCTCAACTATCAAATTTATTAAATTTATATAATTCAAATATTTCAAAAAATTTCTTCCGCGATCGGGGTGTGATATAGATGGGTTGAAAAACAAGTTCTGAGAATCTTCATGCCACAATCAAGGCTTACTGGGAAGGGACCCCGACGAAGTTGAAACAATTGATTGTGAACTGAGAGGTAGAGTTAAATTTGCAAGCTAAGCTTGAACCACCAGTTGAATACCAGGGGAAACTAATCATAGACCTTGGGTACATGCTCGTTAGTCTCACCCTGTTCATATAGTCCACTCATCTTTACTGGTTAATGAATTGCATAGTGGCCAAAGAAATGGTTGTGACCACAAACAAAACAACGCACAGTGAGGCCGAGCGGGGTCTACAAGATATTCAAAATGAGCTTCAGCTTATCCAATGTCAGTTACAAAATCAGGATGCCCATCTAGGTTGTTGATGAGCACCAGTATTGCAGCAAGGATGTTGCAACTCCTGGGCTACCAGTGTTACTTATCAACCCTAGGTGAATACAAACTTGGAGGTGACAGTGTTGTATGCACAAGTAAATGTGATGGTTCTACCTATTGTCACTATTTAGCTGGTGAGAGACCACTGGGGTTCCAAGCCAGACTTCTATAGAGTCAGAAGAAGCTTGATTCTTTGATGGAAGAAAGGAAAATCTACTCTAAGAGAGTTACTCTATTGCAGTAATGGAAAAATCCAACATGTAATGCTAAACCACACCATACCCTAATTAACCATTTAAGAAGCTATGCTAAGAATAATTTCTAAATCAAAAACGAATAAATGCTACTATCTAAGTTGCAGAAGTAAAAAGCATCAAACCATACTAATGTGCAAGTGAAGAAACTAAACTAAATTTGTTTTCACTTTTTTGGTTTTTTAGGCAAAATCAAGTATGCAAGCTAATTGTTCTCATGGATGTGACAAGTGGATGGAAGGTGTTTGACAATGGCTAGAAGGTTTATGAAGTGGTTGGATGGTTTGGAGAGGTCCTAGGAGGCTTTTCGTGACTTCCTAGATGTTTCCCATCAGTTCGGCCTCAAAACAAACCGTTTTAGGAAAACCTACAGGATGTACTAGAAACCTACATGATGATCCTGTAGGAATTATAGGAAACCTACATGATATAGCTGAGAGCTAATTGTGAGGTGTTGGAGGTGTTGGGAAGCTTAGGAAAGGTGTGTGATGGGTGGAATGGAGTGTTAAAAGGTCTAGGAGCACGTAGGAGTCAATGTCCAAGATAAGAGATGGCTAGATTCGCTCAATGTGTTTAGGAGAATTTTAATGAAAAATGATGAAAAACTAGTGAGGGTGATGGTGAAACAAGGGATGGATAAGGTAGATGAAGTGGAAGATGGTTGTTGGTTATGAAGTCTTGGTCTCCTCATGAAGTACCTGCTCTGCATAAAACATGTGTGTCTTCCAAAAAGAACTATGTAACAAGATACATTTTTATAAACTAGAAAAGCATGAATCAACTGCCTATATTATGCATGAAGAATGTTGTTGAAGGGAATGAAAGCATGAGTGAGATCTTATTATAGAAATGGAGATGGAAAAATATTAAAATGAAATCTTCCTTGCAACATTAACCAACTACTGAATTAAAGACAACAAACTCCAAAGCTCATAAAAGAACTAGAAATATGTGTTTTTGGGGTTGTTGAAGGGTCTGTTCCTCGAGTCATGGTCCCAGAGGGAGGAAGTGAGGCTGAGACACCTACTAAAAACCTTGTGGTGATACTTTTTCTCCTTGCTAACCTACTACTTGAAAGAAGGCACAAATGGAAGAAAACTATCACACAACCAATATGGTCTACACTACTTGTAAGGGAAATGCATCTAATAAGAAAACCAACAACTAAGCTATGAATCTACACTAAGCATACATGTACAATAAAGAGGAACCTCGACTGCTAGGGTTGGGCCCTAACCCAAGAGCTTCAGCACTCTGAGTTAACTCAATGTTGGCCCAAAACAAAACTCATACTTATTACCAAAACAACGGATTACATCAAAAGGACTGTCACAAGTCTTGCAGCTCAAAAAATATATAGAGTTTTACAATCAAAATATGAATCCTACTGAGGTCCTATGCTTATCTAATTATACATCTTAAGTCTCCAATGAATTCCTTAAAATTAGGGAGGCTCGGCTCCCAAACTCGAGATAAACTGGTGCTTTGTCTTTCACTTGCTCGGCTACCTTCTAGTCCTCATGATTTGGCTATTTACACTTTGAGCGGATTGAGGAATATTCGAATGGAGGGGTAGTAAACGAGGAGGATTTACCTCCTATAATCCCTCTCCCTTGTCCCATTCGAGTTTTGACCTTGGTCTTTGCCAAAATTCCTTGATTTTCTCCTTTAATCCCGCATTAAATGCACATTAGACCACAAAGAAAAATATCCAACTCTAACTCATCTCATAAACAAAATATAATCAAAAGTATGCAATAAGTTATTAGAATAGTTGGTTTGACTAAGCTAGGAGGTGAATTAAGGCCCATATATTTACCCAATGATGAGGCTCATCATCACCCCCCTACTGAAAGTGTTTCTCATCCTCTGAGCAACTTAGTCAATATCCATATCCTTCATGGCTCTAATAGCCTCTCTGACATCCCATGCCTCTGTTGTGGTATCCTCTTCTTGTTCATAGAAGCTTGCTTTCTTTTCTACCTCCTCCCACTGCCTCTTTTCTTCTTCTTCTTTTCTCCCTTCTAACATCTCTAAGAGTAGTGGTGGACTGCATTTTAGGCCTATCCAATTGACCTTCAACCTTTGCATATATTTCTTATACATAGGTGTCCTATTGAGTGCCTCTCTTAACCTTTGAGGGGAGTGATATTGTCTTATCTTTAGGTTGTATGGTAGTGTGTTCCATCTTCTTAGGCAAGCATGTATACTATAGTCTCCTAGCAGCCTAAACATGTCCTCAAAATGTGAAATTGCTTGCTCTTGGGCAGCAAGATATCTAGGTGCTAGCTGAGGGTCATTTGCAATCAAATTATGGGTACTAATGATGGCCATGGGATTTGATTATTCAGCTCTGATCAAAAGAGGTCCAGTTTGCTCTCTTGCTAATATCCTTTTCATCTTTGCAGCCCTTGACTCCTCATGGTTCATCCATGATGCTAAAGCCATTAATTGTAGATCTCCTAACTTGGCATTAGGGTCCCATACATTCATGTCTGTGAGGGCCATGTTGTGCAAATAAAACTCACTTTGATCAAAAATATGAATAAACTGCCTGTAGTCCTGACATGGCATGGTTCCCCTATGTGCTAGTGTCTTAATCTGAAACTACAACCATTGTTTTTTGAGATAGAGAGCATAGGATTTAGTTGGCATCCTACTCTAGATTGCCTCAAAGGAGAGGTTGGCCATACATGTTAGTTGGTTCTCTCTTTCCTGCAGTTGTTCCCTCAGCCATGCATTTTTTGTCTCTAGTTGATTTCTCATTATAGCTTCTCTGTCCCTTAATCCACTTTGCTCTCTGCCCATTTCTTTGATTTTCTCCTCCATGTGCCCAATGTCTTCCACCAACTTTGATTTGGTGATCTGCATCCATTGGTGAGTTCTGGCCCTCTCCTTCTCAAGCTCGAAGAACAATGGGATGTAAAATGTTTGAGGTATGACCCTGCCTCCTTCAATAAACCGGTAATAGGAGTCCAAGTTAGGATTGGGGCTAGGTTCCTTTGTCTCTAGGTCCTCCTCTTTAGCTTCTTGCTGCTCCCCTACCTTTCTTTCCAATTTCTTTGCCTCTTGTAGATTTAGCAGAGTATCATGTAGGACTGTTTTTGCTTCTTGTAGATTTTTTTGTGGATCCTGTAGGATTGCCTCACCCTTTGAGGAAGTTGATCTAGTAGTATACCTCTTTACATAAGTGATAAGGGACTTAGGGGAAGGCATTTTGTCCTTTTGTGTAGGGGAATCTTCAATCTCAATAGGAATTTTGGTTGATGTTTGTGCTTTCCCCTGTCTTATTCTTGTGCTCTTTCTTGTCTTGAAATATAGTGGGGTCTGCCTCTGCCTTTTTCCTTTTTGCTTGATTGGGGTGTTGAGAGCAGTGAGGGAAGATGTTGCCTCTCTCTCAGTGGCCTCTGGAGACACCATAGGTGACTCCTCCTTGTGTTTTGTCCCCTTTGTTTTATTTCCGTCTTCCTCTCTGTCTTTCATTTCTTCTTCTTCTTGTTTTACATCCTCTTCACTGACAGTAGGACTAACATCATAAGTGAGAGCTTTGATGTCATCCTCTACTGGCATGTCTCTGAAAACTAACCATGTTATAGGGGTTCTGAGGTTTTGGATGGCATCTTCAATGAGGATCCTAATCAACCCATGGTGAGCTAATTGTTGGGAATTCCCCTCCTTCACTTTGATGCTTGAGTATATGAGTGATTGAAGCAAGAAATATGATATGTTGAGCCTTTGGTGAGGGGGTGTTTCTACTCTAAATCTTAATTCTTCAAGGATCCTGAAATGATAGTTGTGGACAACACTATATCTACCCTCACATGAGATGTATTTGATTAGTTGGTAGGCTACCTCACTCCATGGATATGGGAAACTTTCCCTCCTTACTCCATTTTTTCCCTCAGTGGGTTCCTCACCTTCTAAAAGGAATTTTCTTTTGGCAACTTGGCTATCTCCTTTGTCTTATTTTCTCCATGGGACTCCTAGGGGAAGTGTGGTGACCCTATTAATGAGCTCACGAGTGAGATCTATAGTGAGGCCCCTTATTGCAATAGTGGCATGTATTCTAGTGTGTGGAGTGAGGGAGAGAGAAAATTCTTGAGCCACCTCAACATCATACCCTCTGAATTTTTTGAAAAATCCCATCCAATTATGTCTTCTGAAGATTTCGAGCACTTGGGCGTGTTGTTGGATTCTCACAGTGTTTGGGGGCTCTCTCCTATTAAACCCTCCTATCATCTTGCTGGTGAAGCTTAAGGAGAAAATGAGAGGGTTGAAACAATTTTTTAAAAGCAGGAGAAAAACAGAGATGACTGTGTATTTAATTCCCTTCACACAGTTTCTAAATTCGCTCAAATTTAGAGTATTCTTTGTTCATTTACTTGCAAAGGGGAATGTAATTTTAAAGCCTACCTCTTTAGACTGGTTGCAGTGGAAAACTCCCGTGATATCCCTTCTGAACTCTTCTCTGTCAATCCTGTAGACATTCTCTGGGTATCATGTAGATAGTCTCTGTATCCTATAGGAATTCCTGTGCATGCTCTTGTAGGAATTCCTGTGCAGTGAATGATGGATCTTTGCTTTCGATGGGTGGCCTGGGTTATGAGAGCGACTGGAGTGAGGGATTTTTAGGGGAGTGAAATGCATGAATGCATGGGAACGATGTTTTATTTTTTCTTATGGTGATTTGGGGTGAGATGGTGTGCTAGCAACAAAGGTACATTGCCATTTTTGGACCGTTGGTCCCCATTACCACCTCATCATTTCCCACTCCTCATAATCAGCTCCCACCTCGTAGATCCATAGTTTAACTACTTTTTGTCCTACTCCTTCTCTGTATTTGAGTTGACTACAGCCACGTGTGAGAGGCCACACAGTTATGCATGTGCTGACTGAACGAAGGTGGCCAAGTGAACTAGCCACCTTTTCACTTATAAACCAACTATCTCGTAACCCTTACAATTTTTTACTACATGATGCAGATGAGAGAGCGAGCGGGATACTTACCTGTGGTTTCCATGTTATGCTGCAGTTGTCAAAGACCAGAGGTGTTGTTGTGTATATTTTTTGCATGTCATTCTTCTTCCTCCTCTTGTTGTCTACTAATCGCTTCTCTATTTTTGCATCTATCTGTGGTTGAAGATCTGATGCTGCTACCTTTTGAGCTCTTGGATCATCATGGTGAAGACTTGTTGCTGGTGTGATTGGAATTTTGTTGGATAGGCTGCTACAGGATTTCCTACAGGATGTCCTGTAGTTGCTTCTCCCTCAAAATCTTTAATCATTTTGCTTGATGGGGCTGTGAGGATGGTGACATGGATGGAAAGAAGGAGTGGGAGTGTGGAGAGGAAAGGATACTCAGGTAATGCTCTTTACTCCTCTCTATTTCCTTTTTTTTTTAAGATTGGAAAAAAAACTATTGAAACTATTTTTTTTTATTGATGAGTGCAGCGATGATGATGGTGGATGAGGTGAGGTGCTAGATCATGGAGAGGGTGAATTTTAGGGACCTAACAAGTCCATCATTTTCCTTCTGATTGCTTCTTGTAGGATTTCTGGGTCACTGTAATTCCTACAGGATCATCCTGTAGGTTTTCAGGTGATCTTGTAGGGATATAGGGAATCCTATAGAAAACACAGTCTTTGTATAAATCGAAGCAATGGAGCGGAAAAATGACAAAAATTATGGAGGGATGCATGGTAAGGAGTGAAAAAAATGAATATATGAGTGACAGGGGTCTCCTTAGGATCCTGTTTTGTTCCTTAGTTGTCCTTCTCACCCACCTGCAAATGGAAATTTCATGATAAAAAAATTATATATATATATATTAAAACAACTAGGCTGCCTTAAAGAGGTTTTCACCCGAGTTGTTTTCCCTGGGCGCCTCAAGAAAGGTTTTCACCCAAGGATCTTCCTATTCTCTTTTTCTTTTTGTTCTTTTTTGCTTTTTTTTTCATCACTGGGTCGCCTCAAGAGGTTTTCAACCCAAGCATGGGACTCAGACACCTCATGGAGGTTTTCACCTCAGTACTTACTCTTTCTTCTTCTTCCTCAGTGATTTGATGAGGGAGGAGCTGGAAATTGCTCCACTATCATCACTATTTTATTGATATCATCAACGAACTTTTGTTTTGATAAAGGTCTCTTGTACATTTTCAATCGGTGTCCATTAACAAGAAAAGGAATGGCTTCTTCATATATGATTTTGATTTTCATTGAACCATTATCATGGCATCTTTCCACAACATAAGTTCTGTGCCATATTTTCCTTAACTTGCCCTTGAAGTCCTTATACCTAGAATCATATAACAATTCCCAATCACTTTCCTGAAATTTCTTCTCCTTGATATTTTATCATGCCAGATCTTCCTCTGAAGTTGAACTACCTCTTTATGTAGGAGGGCCTACATTCCAAATTCATCCAGACCATTCAATTGGAATATTCTCTCCTTTTGTGCACTACTAAGATCCAAATCTAGTCGGACTACCATCCTTAATGTGTTATATTCAACTTCAATGGATAGCAAGGCCTTTTTCCCATAGACTAGCTCATAGGGTGTGAATCCAGTGGTGGTCTTCCATGTGGTATTATAGGCCCAAGTGGCCTCAACTAGCATTTCTTCCTAATCCATCCTATTGCTGCTTGCCACCTTCGTTAAGATGCCCTCTAGTGCTCTGTTGTCACCTCCACTTGCCCCTTAGCTTGTGGATGATAGGGAGTGGAGGTCCTATGCTTGATCTTGTGATGGCTGAGAAAGTATTTTATCATGTTGGAGGTAAATTGGTTGCCTTGGTCTGCTCTCTAGGGTACCCAAATTTGTAGAATACACTCTCCCTTAGGAACTCAGCCATCTTCTCTTTTGTTGTTGCCTTAATTGCCTTGTATTCAGCCCACTTAGTCAAATAATTAGTGCACACAATAATGTACTATTTTTTCTTTCAAGGAGGGTCAATAGGCCCAATGAATTCCATGCCCCACTTATCAAATGGCTCGAAAGTCACTTGAGGCTCCATAGGCATTTCATCTCTTGGAGTAGGCCTTACCATTCTCTACCACTGATCACATTGACTAGTGTATTTTTTCACATCCTGATGAAGAGTGGGCCAATAATAGCCTGCTTGTAACAATTTGAATGTTGTCCTCTTTGCTGCAAAGTGATCTCCACAAGGCCCATCATGATAGGTTAGAAGAATGTCAAATACTTCATCTTCCCTGACACACCTTCTAAAAATTTGATCTGGGCCAAGTTTGAAAAGATTGCCCCCAATCCAAGTGAAGGGGGCACTTTTCCTAACTATCTTGCTCTTTTCTTTGGAGGACAAGTTTGGTGGGAACTGTGCTAATACCAAATAGTTTTCTATATCAACAAACCAGGGAGAGAGAACTGAAATAACAAATAAGTGCTCGTTAGGTATCTGGTCATCCACCATTCCTTCTTCACCTGTAGGAAAATTTACCCTAGATAAAAAGCCTGCAACAACATTTTCCTTACTCGGTTTATCAACAATGGTTGGATTAAACTACTGTAATAAAAGTAACCATATTATAATTCGAGCATTCACATCTAGTTTGTTCATTAAATATTTGATTGTAGCATGGTCAGTATGCACAAATTTTTGATAGCCTATAATGTAATGCCTGAATTTGTTTAATGAATGCACAATAGCAAGGAGTTCCTTTTCGGTCACTGTATAATTTAGTTCAGACTTTGATAAGTTCTTACTGATAAAATATATAGCACAAGGCGGTTTTTCATCTATTTTAGCTAGGGTTGCTCCTATGGCTTTGTGTGAGGCATTGACATGAATATGAAAGGGGAGGGCCCAGTTTGGGCCTCGGAGAATTGGTGCAGTGGTTAACTTATCCTTTAGAATGTTTAAGGCCTCTTGACAACTTTTTGACCATATAAACTCAGAATATTTGGCCAACAAACCAAATAAAGGAGAGGCCAACTTGATGAAGTCTTTTATGAACCTTCAGTAGTATCCAGCTAACCCTAGCAAATTTATGACATCTCTCTGATTTTGAGGAGGTGGGACCCTTTGGATGATGGCTATTTTGTTTGGGTCCACCTACAGTCCTTGCTGAGATATTGAATGACCTAGCACTATCCTCGCAGTCATTAAGAAATCACCATTTTCAAGACTAAGAGATAGGTTCATTTCAATGCACATGTGTAATAATTTTCCTAGGTTAGACAGGACTTCTTGAAAATCAAATCCGAGGTTTAAATCATCCATATAAATGCCCACCGCATCATGGACTAATTCGGCGAAAATACTCAAGACTGCTCTTTGGAAAGTGGCAGGAGCATTGCATAGGCCAAAAGGAAGGAACCTATAGGCAAAAGTACCCCAAGGATAGGTGAATGTGGTCTTATCCTGGTTTTATGGGCAGATCTAGATTTGGTTGTACCCACTGAATCCATCTAGGAAAGAGAAAAACCTTTTCCCTGCCAGGCCATCTAGCACTTGGTCAATCTAGCAATTTTTGTAGTTCTTCTTTGACTATATCTTTAAGAGATGGATTCATCCTCCTTTGTGGTTTCCAGACCGGCTTACAACCTTCTTTTATGTATATGTGGTGAGTACAAACTGAGGGATGTACTCCCTTAATTTCCTTGTAAATCCAAGTGAAGGCTTCTAGATTTTCCTTTAACATGTTGCATAGCTTCTCCTCTTCAAGAGAAGAAAGAGATGGATTGATTTTCAAGGTTCTCTATGGGCTGAATTCTATGGTTTTGACATGGAGTGAGTTGGAATTGGCCAAGCATAAGTCAATTGGAAGGTTGTTCTGGGTTTCCCTTATTGTTTCTTCTAAAGGTAATGAACCGGGATTTGGACTTTGGAGCAGATGTTCAATCAAGTCATCCTCATCTTGTTGTCCTCCTCCCATGGTTGCTTCCAAAGCATAAATTTTGGTGGAATAAACTTCATATTCTTCCTCCTCATAAATTTTGGCGGAATAAACTTCATATTCTTCCTCCTCTTCCAACCATAAAGGTAAATCATGCTCTAGAGAAGGTTGAGCAGGAGGGTATAGGACTAACTGCTTCGACATATGCCCATTTTTTATGGTCATATTCCCAACTCTGCAACTAATGTAAAAATTGGCAATGGCCAAACATGGCCTATGAGAGGATAACTAGTAAGCTTAGCCTTAGGCTGGAGAACTAGGAAAGCTATAGGGTACTCCCAGGAGTCAATGAATACCATCGCATCCTCCACAATTCCCTCAGGGGTTACTGTGGAAGGATCTACAAGTTGCAGAACTGTTGTGGTCTTCCTTAATGAACCTTGGAGGTTGAGCTTGAGCATGGTGTCCTTGTTCATCACATTAATGGAAGCCCCAGGATCGATAAGAGTGTGTGGGACAATGGTGACATTGATGTGCACATCTAGTACAAGGCTTCTAGGGTCTAAATATTTTGGACATATTACCTACCCTAGCATTAAGTCGGACAGTTGCTCAATGACATTAATGGTAGGGGCATCCCTTTTTCTCCTCCCTCGATGCTTGAAGCACTTCTCCTTAATCAGCTTATTGTAAATGGGAACATCTTTTATTGCCTGGAGAAGGGGGATCTTTACACATAGATTTTTCAATTCTCCCAGAAGTTCAGTCTCTTCTGGGGTAGGTTGGAGTGGTTGGGCTAATCTCTCAGGAAAGGGTGGATTTAATTTAAGGTTGCTTTCCTTTATTTCTTCCTCAACCTCCCTAGGTGGAGGGGGGAGGTTGGTTATTAGGGAGAACTATCCTAGATCTCAGGTTAATTTCCTAGATTTCCACAGCATAAGCTAGATATGATGTTTCTCCATTGTATACTTATTGAGCCTTCCTATTGTTCGGGTTTGGATTTGGTTGGGTAGGCATCTGGGGTTGCTTGGGTGGAGCAAAGTGTAGGAGCTGTGTTTGGGCAGGTGATGGAGGCAATAGAGTTGGAGCATTGTTGTATTGGGGCCTCCACCCCTGGAGTGGTGTATTCCACTGAGGCTGTGACGGAGCATAAGGTTGAAATGATTGGATGGCTGGCTGGGAATGATACTGAGATGCATAGGACCAAGGAGGGGGTGAAGACCAGGAAGGATGAGTGGTTCAAAATGGATCTTAAACCCTCTAAACCTCTAAGTTTTCAAATATCAGAAAACACTATCGTAGAGAAAAAACACTAAGAATGGCGGAAAATAGAGCTAATTGGAGGTCTAACTACTGCTGCACAAGAGCCATCAGATCAGACCGATTAATGGTCTAGATCAAATCGTCATATCGCATCGGAGGGTTCAGCGATATCGCATTAGTAGAGTATATCGGAGGGTTCGGCGATATCGCATCGGCGGAGTATATTGGAGGCGTCCCTATGGAAATTGCGATCACGATCTAGCGACACAGCACAAATTGTTGATCGAGCGTGTAGATCAACGACTGTGATTACACCATCACATCATAGGTTTCCAAGGGAAGGACTTACCAAAAGCCCAGAGACACAGCGATATGCGATTTGCGACTTATCGCATCGCACAGACCCAAAGAGGAAGGACCAAAGCATAGCGAAGGGCCGACGTGCAATAGCGATTGGCGATATGTGATTGTGATATATCGCATCGCAATATCACAACACAATGATACAAGGGGTGATACCAATGGACTCGTGACCCCACCATATGCGATATGTTGATATTGAAGATCAGTGGAGGAATGGAGCTAAATATAAAGGGGCCTATGCGCCATGCGATATGTGATTGTGATCAGGACAGACCCGAAAGGAATTATAGATGCAGCTGTATAAAATTTGAAGTCTGATAATAAGAATTTTCCTATGTATTTCTGTGTATTCCCACTATGGACCAAATACAAAGGGATTATGACCATAGTGCTTGCGACTTGCGATAGCAATGCAACAACGAACCTGATAGGATTATATGCCAGATTCAATATCATTTGAAGTCCGACTTAGCGAAAATTCTCACTATTTTGGTGCATTTCTCTATGTAAATAGAGAAACGTATTCCCAGGGATTTCACCGTGGCAGTGGTCCTTTCCGTTTGAAAATAGGTAGCCATCATACCTTAGAGCATTTTGCAATGATTTTTTAATGCTCAACAGGGATTTGAGCGGACAACGGCCGAGAGCCAGAGAGCTCGATAAGGGAGGCAAACAGACAGCGTTGATAGGCTTAAAAGCCATTCAATGGCAGCATAGTAGGGTAGAAGAGATCAGAGACAGAAGAGAGACAGAGATTCAGAGGAAACGCAGCTACGAATAGTTGATCAGAGGCACTAAGAGGGAGAGTCTGTGTACTCTTTACACTCGAGGTTTTCGAGTGAAATCCCTATGTAAAATCATTGTTGTTGTGTTATGGCTCTGATTGAGCTCACACTCTTGTAAAACTCGGTTCTTGAAGACATAATATAGAGGTCAACACTGATAGTTGGACCATGAGACATAGCCAGGAATTCTGGTGAACTCCTTGATTATTTATTGTGTTGATGTGTTGAATTGTTATGTTTTCTAACTGTTAATTGTCTTTATTATTCACAATCGTTTCGATCCATTGCACTAAATAATATAGGCATTCCTACACATGAGTCTGTAATACCTTAATATTGATTTAAGATCTCATTTTCAGATCAAGTGGTATCAAAGCATTTGGTTTTGGTTTTGTTAAGGTTAGACAAGCGTGTGTTGGATTTTGAATGCTAACTCGATTAAAGCTCAGACTAGGAGAAGGAGAACTTCTTGAGGCTAATCCATGGATTGGAAGAGTCTATTCTCAAAGGCGAATGGCAGAATAAGCTCCATTGGGATCAGAATCTCAATTTATAGAAATTTTTAAGGCACTCAAAGCCATGGTGGAAGATATGTATCTAGAGTTTAAGAAGGGTTGAGGTGAAAGCACTTCAACACCCAAACCAGAAAAAGGAGCAGAGGAACCTTTTCTAGCTGCCCCTCTAGAAGGCAAAGGGAAAGGAGAAATGCCTCCTCCACCATCTCCTCCATCATCACCTTCGTCATCCTCATCATCTTCTAGCTCTTCTAAGAAGAAGAAGAAAACTTCCTCAATACAATTAGATGTAAGTTTGATTTGCCAATTTATGATGGAGAACTCAATGCAGAAAAGCTAGATAATTGGATAAGACAAATTGATATATATTGTAGGGTACAAAACGTTGATTCAGAAAGGAAAAATATTCAGCTAGCTAGCCTTTGACTTGGAGGAACTGCACTAGTATGGTGGGAAGGCAAGACACAAGTTGATTTGCAAAAACATGGTAAAATAATTTCTACCTAGAATGAATTTGTTTATGCTATCAAAAAGCAATTCTATCCTTTATCTTACATGCAGCAGGCAATGATGATTTGGCAAACTCTTCATCAATTGAAGAGTCAAAGTGTACAGAGTTATACTCAGGAATTCAAAAAAGAGCTTTAACTCTAGGTATATCATTAGATTCACCTAAGACTTTATTGAAGTATATAGGTGGTCTTCATAGCTATTTAAAGCATACTATTCTCATGTTTAATGACACTAGCCTAGATGATGTATCAGTTCAAGCCACACATCTAGAAGTTAGAGGTAAGAATGTAAACCTAGAGGTTGGGGGATCATCTAAATATTCTGTAAGAAAGAGCAAGGAAAAGAAGAAACT